>JBBJLS010071294.1:0-30854 GCA_037577275.1 Bryconaethiops microstoma | reverse complement strand
TGGTCTGTGAGAGCCAGAAATCTTGCTTGTTTGTAGGTGACCAAATACTTATTTTCCACCATAATTTGCAAATAAATCCTTTAAAAATCAGACAATGTGTCATTTTGATATTTTTTTTCTCATTTTTTTTTCTCATAAATGACTGGTTATTAATATTTTATAGTAGTAATACATTGTTTTGGCTCAAAGGCTCAAACTACTGGTTTTGAAGAGACATATCAGGTCTCTCTTAAAGCACTGACATTCACTTTTTGATGATGAAAACAGAAATTATCACTCAATTCACTTCAACATCACATAATTTGTTCTGGTTTACATAGCAATGGACAAAATGTAATCCTTCAACAAGATAATGATCCCAAGCATTCTTCAATCCTTTGCCAAAATTATATATCCTGTCCAAAGAAGGTTTTGGGAAATCTCCTGCCCTCCCTAGTCTCCAGATGTTTCTCCCACCAAGCTGAACCGATTAGTTCGAAATGAAACAGAACTGTTTGTAAGCTTAAAAAGGTGCTGGGAAGTTTGGACACAAGTTATTTCCAAAACGGACGCCGCAAATCTGTGCTGCTGTGATAAAGGCAAGGCAACCTTTAAACTGCATTCACAGTGCATTTTGTTACATTACACTTTAAAACCAGTCAGTTACATGAATTTAAAATTTATTTCTAATGGTTTTTTTTTAATAATAAAATGTTGAAAGAGCAGCCTGAACATTTGATGGTAGGCTATGGCCTGTAATGTACATCTGTGCATCTCTTTAGTGTTTGTTTTCTAACTATAATTTAACACTCCTGTAAAAACCCATTTGATATAACAGGTACACTTACACTACAGAGCATCACTGCAGGACATCGCACTATATTACAAAACTCAGTTTTAAGCAACAAGCATTATTATACTGATTATACTGTAACAAACTGAAGAAAATAATAGATTACACAGCTGGGATGTACCACTCAGACACATGCGATGACACCATAACACACATTTATAAACAAGCCCTCTAACACAAACGCACACACACATGCTAACTGTCAATACAGATGGCGTGCAACAGCCTTCAGCTTCCGTGTGATGAATAATCCAGTCCTAATGACTAAGAGAGGAGAGAGGTGAACATTATGGGTGATTTTGGGGTGTGTCTGTGGGATTTTTTGTAGGTTTAGTTAAAAGAGCATTTGAAAGGTTAGGCATTGATGTTTAATGAAAAGGCCAGGCCAATTCAACTCAATGGTGTTCTCAACTCCACTGTTAGTAATGGTGTGATTTCAATAATACACTTGAAAGAGAATTACACCAGTTGTGTGAAAACACTGAAACTCAGCTCTGCAGAAATTAAGCTTAGTGCTGCATTCTGAATAGAGATTCTACATTGAAAGAAACATTTAGTCCAGGAATAGGCTTATTCTCAGCCTGGGAAATGGGCCCTATGTACTTGCAAACATCTGCTCAACCACTGTTTCTTCTGAAATCCAGGGTATTAATAATGAATTTGTCCCTCTTCTGCTGAGATTTGGGCCTCTGCTTTTATTGCAAAGCTTTACACTAGATGTTGGAGCATTGCTGCAAGGGTTTAATTGCATTCAGTCACAAGAGTCCAACTGATCTCAAAGGTATTAGATGAAGCAATATAACCCCAAATGATACCATTTCTACTGCTGTGTTAAGCTCTATTTAGTAGCAAGGCTACCATATTAAACATTAACTAAACAAATTAAATGAAAGCTCCAAGCAGCTTCTTGCTCATATGCAGCTTATGCAGTTACTATATACTGTCTTTTTTGCAGGCACACACACACGCGCGCGCGAGCACACACACAAACACACACCCTGTTACATAATGTGAGCTTCTGAACTCAGTGGCATCTCTCTTATAGGAGTTTTGAAAGGAAAGACAGCATCAACTCACTGCAACTCGCTGCGAGACGGCATTAAACTGCCTGACCTTCGCCTGTCCCCTTCATCTCAATAAGAACCGCTGCCAAACGCTTTCTGGAAGCTTCTGTTGGTGGTCGATAAGCAGCATGGCTCCCTGGGGAAGAGGGGGATGGAGCTGGCCAGCCCAACAGGGACCACTTACAGCTCGAGGAGAAATTAAACATTTTTGATTTATTGAGTTGTTCAGATCATGGTGACTGCTAATTCAATTCAGCTCAGTTTTATTTGCATGTTTCTTCCTACAACAGGCAACAGGCCAAAATGCCTCTGACCCAGAGTTCACCCCAAACCTAGTCAATCAGCCAGGACACGGGTTGTGTCAAGTTTTCTTCTTTTGCACATGAGATGCAAGACTAACACAGCCAGCAAATATCTTGTATGGCATCTTGTCTATGCAAATAAAATAAAAATAGAGTTTGCAGAATGCTAATGTTTCCATTACTTGTTCACTACACTAGATTACAATTGCAACAATAGCCTATGATAGGTACAGTCGCCTGTAGTAGCTACAACTTACAGAAACAACAATAGCATGCGATAGCTACAGTAGCCCACAGTATTGTACAATAGCCCCCAGTAGACTACAACAGCTACAATAGCTTATAATAGCTACATTAGCATACAACAGACACAATAGCCTACAATAGTTACAAAAGCTTATAATAGCCTACAATAGCACACAATAGCCTACAATAGCTACATTAGCTTCAAAAGTCTACAATAGTCAACAGTAGCCATCATAGCATACAATAGGCACAACAGTCTACGATAGCTACAGCTGGGTGCAGTACCCTAAAATTTCTACAATAGCCCACAACACCTAAAGCCTACAATTGCCTACAACAGTTACAATAGCCCAGAATACTGTACAATAGCTACAGAAGCCTGTAATTGCTACAGCATACAGTAGATGCAATATTGTACAATACCTACAATAGTCCACAACAGCTACAATAGCCTACAACAGATACAACATCTTTAAACAACTACAATAGTTTATAACAGCAACAATACCCTAAAATAGCTACATCAGCTATAACCGCCTACAACAGCTACAATAACCGACATGAGGCTAAAAAAGCCTATGACAGCTTCAACAGCCTATGATAGCTACAATAATCTACTATAGTCTACGAAAGCCTATAATAGCAATAACAGCATACAATACTTTTAGCTTTAAGTGCAAAACTACATAAGCAAATTTGTCATCAGAGGGGTAAGAGGGGAAGTCAGTAAATGTGAAAATTAGCTGAAATTTCACTGCTAAAATCAGCTAGCACAGAGTTATCATAAAGGGCTACAGGTGCAGCTGTAACACACCATCATCCCCAGTGTACTAACAGAAGGGCTGCACACCTCCACAGCTCTACTGAAATTGCACAGTTTAATGCTTTTCTTGCTTGAACAAACCTGATTCAGCTCACTGAGGGTCTGATAATTAGCTAATGTGATGATTCAGGTGAGTTACAGGAAGGAAAAGACAAAAGTACACAGCCATGCTCTGATGGGCTTCGGGCCAGCATGTAAATTTAAAAAGAGCTTGTGAGGGGCTTTTGGCAACATTGTTAAAAACCATTTTCAATCAAACTCATTAAGAGTGTCAGTCTGTAGCTTCAGTGACACAATGCAACTAAGATTCTGAAGAAACAATTCAACAAATTAAATAATATAATATTCGGGCTAATTTGGTGCGATTCCAAATACACTTAATACACAATTGTATAAGGTTCTGTTTGAACAGTGGTGGAATATAAATAATTTATATATATATATATATAGTACTGTGCAAAATTTTTAGGCACCTATGAAAATTATTTGAATCTGTTTATATAAGCAGTGGCTTTCTTTTTGGCAGCAAAAACAAAAGTGAACACTAGAATAAACTCAAACGAACAAAAAAACAGTGAAAAGTATCAAGATTTCCTTTTTTTCTAAAAAGGAGTTGATATTTCGTGAGCGGGTTAGAAGAACATTGCCTCCAGTCATTGTGTGGATTTATAAAATTCCATAAGCAGCACCTAATTTAATCTAATGTAGTGAAATGAGCCAAATCAGGTATTTGTAGCTAAAATGAATGTTGGACTTCCATGAGGAAATGGTTACACTTTGCCACACATAAAACCACTCGTTACTGTAATAATGTTAATTGTATTTATTGTAATATTAATGTTTTAACAATAACTTAACACTACTGTCCAGTAGTAAACAGGTTTTAAGTATAATATTCTAAGACTAAGTCTAAGACTTTTCCACAGTACTGTATATATAGATGGCTAAGAGTTCATTTGCTGGTATTTTTTTGTATCAAGTGAAAATCTGACATGTTCCTTTTGTATCTTAGAATTAGAAAAATACAAACACTATATCTGTCATTGCCTTGATGTTTTGCAGTCAAGTCTATGAATTGTTTAGAAGACAGTGCAGTCTTCATGACTGCTCAGGTTTTATGGGGAAAGAATTTTGAGTCAAAGTAGACAGCCTAAACCAGGGTGAGGCATCTTTAAAGCACTCTGTTTCCCTTTTTCGTGTCTACTAGGAGAGAGTACAGAGCTTGGGTTGCATAATGAAATACATAAGCCTGCTGAGTCAAGATTAAAGATTTACTTTCCTGTCCATCATGTAGATGCAAATTCACCTTTTGGACCCACATACAAGAACCAAGCAACAGATGAAACAGACACAATTCCAAAGACAACACAGTAACACATCAACAAGAAAAATATAGTACATTACAGTACATAAAATAATCCCGATAAAGGGGTTTCAAGTACCCATATTAAAAATGATTGCTGTTCATACAAAATACATCTCATAAGTTATTAAACTGATAAACTGACTGTTTTTTGTGCAAACTGAAACCCAAATCTGTTTATGATTTATGGTCAAGCTTAATAGTAATAGCACTAGTTGTTAACTAGCTTTGTAAGATTTTACAAAAATTCAAAAATGACACATGTGGTCATTTATTGCACAGTTTATCAATTAGTGTACCTCATATGTGCACAAAATTGTACCATTTTTATCAGCTCCACTAACCACATATATGCACTTTGTGGCTATACAATCACTGACTACGGCCCATCTGTTACTCTGTGATTTCTCAGACACCATCTTTACTGTCCATCAGTGGAAAAGGACCAGTTTAGGACCCCTGCTGACCAGATATAATTCAAGTAGAGGACCATTCTTCAGCATCCAATTAATGTCTAAAATCTCTTGGCCTTGTCACTCAGTTAGGAGCCCAAAAATACAACAAATCTAACACAATTATAACACTTACCTTGGTTGTCAAATAAAACCATGAACAAACTTCCCACCAAGTCTTAAACATGTCATTAAAAATGTATTCTTTCAAAATACATTTAATATTTAAAAACAGAGATGTTATTTTGAGCCTTAGATCTATAAATTAAATGTAGTAACCATAAAGAATATATTTAGCTCTCCTAAATGTGGAAAAAAAAAAAAACATTTTGAAAAGAGACCTAAAAGACTTAGAATTTCTAAAAACTGCAGCATGTCCAAGTGTGTCCAAGATGGTGCCGCAGATGGCAGCCTCGGTACAATGCTCTCTTTTATTTGTGGTGTTTTTGTATATTTTCATGGAAACTAGCCATGCAAACCGGATCATTTTCAGCAGAGAGAAACTGTTGTCTATCAGGCAACAAAATCTAGAAACAATTTCACCTAATTTTGTCGATCCAGGAAGTTTCCTGGAACTTTTGATCGAAGGAGGAGCTGCTCTTTGTCGGAGACGGAGACGCAGACGAGGGAAGCATGCTGGTGTGCTGGTGAGACTTCGCCAGCGGGGATTTCGTATGCCTCTTCCAGCAGTGCACTTGAGAACGTTCGGTCCCTAACCCAACAAAATAGATTAACTACTTCTTGACAATGGATTACATCTACCCGGGTTTGGTTTACATTGCGCAGACCGGCAAGAAGAGCTACCAGTGAAGATGAAAGGACCTGCTTCTAGATAAACGAAGGTTGGTGTACGGATGTCACAGTTCTCAGTAAATACTGCAGCTCGAACTTGGAGAACTTGGAGTTTTTTGTATTTTTTGTAAGCCGTTCTGTTCACGGCAGGAGTTATCTTCATTCATTGTGGTTGGAGTATACATACCACCCCAAGCCGACATAAGTGATGCACTGCAAACTCTCGCCGATCAGGTAAACTCTACAGAACACAAATTTCCGGACTCAGTGCTCGTTATTATGGGAGATTTTAACAGAGCTAAATTAAACCATGAACTACTGAAATTCAGACAGCAGATGAATTGTCCCACCAGAGATAATAACCCACTGGATCACTGCTACACAGTTCTTAAAGGAGCATACCACTCAGTTCCCCACGCGGCCCTTGGTCACACTGATCATTGCCTGATTCATCTCATTCCCACTTATAAACAAAAATTAAAATCTGCAAAGCCTGCAATTAGAACAGTGAAGAATTGGACAAGTGAAGCAAACGAGGAGCTGCAGGACTGTTTTGACAGACTGGGATGTGTTTGAGGATGCCACAAGTGACCTGGATGAACTTACGGACACTGTGACGTTAGTTTTTGTGAAGGAGTGTGTGTGCCAACAAAGACTTTCCGCATCTTCGACAACAATAAACCATGTTTCACAGCAAAACTGAGCCAGGCGAAGGAGGAGGCATACAGCAAAGGAGACAGGACTCTGTACAAAACACTCAAACACATTGACTAAGGGAATCAGAGCTGCTGAAAAGTGCTACTCTGAAAAGTTGAAAAAATGGTTTTCAGTCAATGACTGCATCACTGTGGAGAGGCCTTCAGGACTTCAGACCAACTGCAGTTACCAGCACTCACCTGGCTACTCGCCCCTCAACACTCAATCCATACTCATCATATATGAACAGGATGTCTGCCGCCTCTTTCAGAGGCAAAATGTCCATAAAGCACCAGGCTCGGATGATGTAACACCTTCTTGCTTCAGGGCCTGTGCTGTCCAGCTAGCATCAATCTTCACACGAATATTCAACAGATCACTGGAGCTGTACGATGTCCCCTCATGCTTCAAAACCTCCACCATCATCCCAGTCCCCAAAAAACTTCCATTACTGGACTAAACGACTACAGACTATGCATTGGGAATAATGTATTATTTGTACATTTATGTCTGATATGTGCCTATAAGTATATTGTTGTCTTTATTGTACAGTATGTGTCTACAGTACTTTTTGCCCACTGAATGTATACTATGTGTCTACACTATGTGTCTATTTGTCGTATGTATACAGAGTTAACACCTACCAAAGTCAAATTCCTTGTATATGCAAGTATAATTGGCCAATAAAACTGATTCTGATTGCATGTATCTCCTCTGAACTAACAGAGCAAGGACTTTTAAATGATTGGTCCATGATTTCTTAGATTTCCTCTCTTTGAGACACCACAACATTACACTTGCCCCTAACAGTTACCTTCTCAAGTACCTTCTCAAAAATGAATGGAAAAAAAATGCACCTGTAAAAATGTATTCACACAATTAGAAAGATGTGCAAAAATGTCTTTGAAGTGGTTCAGAGATTGATTCCTGTACATTTCGACCTTGAAAGGTTACGTATGTTTCAGAAATGAAACAGAGTTTTTTTTGTAAATGAGATGTGTGAAGTGTGAAATCTTTAGAATGTTTAAAGAGCCTTCCAGGTAATGTAAAGCCAGTGCATACCAATCATAAATAGTTCCCAGTTGTATGGCAAAGCCAAGAATCCTTTAAGAGTTTTTATTTGTTTAGAAGCCTTTCTTACACCACGACTATTTCTATCAATTCCTGAAACAGGAATTGGCTCCAAGGTGCTTCAAGCCACATCGGCATGATTCTTTGTGTTAAGTATTTCTTTGTTTTTATTTCTCTCCACCAGGAGCCTCTTGTCCTCGTGGCCTGATCAGAGATCAGGTGTTTGCTTCAAGAGCGATGGGCCGTGAAATTAAGGGTTGCAGTAAAGTTGCTGAAAGGTGAGCATTCGTGACGCGTCTCCACAGACGAGCTCTGGATAATTTATGCCTTTGGCTGCATGCCCCTCTGCTCCTAATGGGCACCTGAATGATCTTTACTGATGGTGCTCTATGGAAGAACTTGGGCATGCATACTCTAAGAGGCTTGGGCACAGCACTACACTGTGTCAAACATGGGGAAACAGTGTGAGTTGGGTTGTATCACCACTCCAAAAAAATCAGTAGGCAGACCAAAATACACAGTATACACAGGGAGCTTTGCCCTTTTCATTACGCAACTAACAGACTATGCTGCAAAGATGTTCCATCAGGTGGATTATCCTACTGTTTACACCAGGGATATGCAATTTTACCCGCAAAGGACCAGTGCGGCTGCAGTTCTCATTTCAACAATGGAGGAGGACACATGCTAAATTGATGAAAACTGAGACCAGCTGATTTAACAAGTGCTCCTGCCTGTTGGGAGAAAAAAAACTGTTCTAAACTGGTCCTTTGCGGATAAGATTGGAAACCCTGGGTGTACCGAAGCATAATCTACACACGGTTCTTTGGAGTGATGCCACAGAAGAACCACTTTTGGTTTTCTTAAAGCCTAAAGAAGTGTTTAGTATATTTCAGTCATCTTTCAAAACATTCCAAAATGTGAAATGAATTGGAGATTGAATTTAATGTGGTGAGATTATCATTATTTAAAAAAATGGATGTAAAAATGTATAAAAATATATACTACATTTCCAAAAACCATATAACTGGTGGGTTTGATAAGTGCACATGAGTGCAATCTCAATATACAACTAGAGCAGCATTGTAAATGGTGTGAATGCTGTTACTACAAAATGGAAACATCTAGGAGAACCAATAGCAAGGCCGCCAAGCGGTAGGCCACACAAGATTGTAGAATGGAACCCCCAAGGCAGAAGCATGCAAAAATCATCTTTTCTTGGCTGCTGCAACTCTGCACTGCCAAATTCCAAACTGTTTCTGGAAGCATCATTAGCATTAGAGCTGATTGTGAGCTTCATGGAATGAATTTCAGTGGTGGAGCACAGGGGCAGTTTCAACTCCATTATTATTAATGGATTTGGAATGAAACATGCACACATCCATGAAATGTTCTGTTGTCCCCATACTTTTGACCATATGAATTCTAAGCCATCATTCAAAAATGTCTCTGACATGTCCCCTTTTTGAGTGTTTACCCAAACCTGTTAGGGCGTCCTCCTTTTATTTTGGTATAGATTGTGTGTAGTGAACTGCATTTGTAGTGGAATCTTATAGTGCTTGCCAGTTTTACCTCTAGAAAGAAATTTGAGATGTTTTGATCTCATTGATTGGCGTCATTGATTGTATTAGAGTTGAATGGGAGAACCAGTTGATTTCACACTTCATGGATATGCAATATGCAATGATCAACTATAATATTTAAACCACTTACCTTATATTGTGTAGGTCCACCAAAAACAACTCCAATGTACAACAGTGAGTTCCAATGAGCATCAATGAGCCTTGGACAGCCATGGCTGTTGCCAGTTTACCTGTTCTTCCTCGGACCACCTCTATTAAGTACTAGCCACTATACCAGAAACACACCACAAGACCTGCCATTTGGGAGATGTTCTGACCCAGTCGTCTTGTTATCCCAATTTGGCCCATGTCAAAGTCACTCAGATGATTGCTTATTCATTTCAAAACTGACTGGTCACTTCTTGTCTAATATATTTCACCCCTTCACATGTGCCACTGTAATTAGATAATCAACATTAATTAGTCAATGGTTCAAACACCCTCTGGCGATCAGATCTGGCGATCAGAGTCCCTTGCTATCTTCAGACCTTTTCTGAAGACCCACCTTTTTATAGACCACCTAGGGGACTATCTAGTACTCGCGCTTATTGCTTGTACATTTTGCTTATATGTAAAAAAAAAAAAAAAGACCCTGTCCATGTTTTTTGCTTATTTTGTACTAACCTCTGACATTTTTCTTTTCTTTTGACAGAGTATGCTAACATGTGCACCTTTGTCGGCAGTAACTTGGTTACAAAGATGATGTTGATTTGAGTGTAGCTTTACAGGTATGAAGAAAAGATTACTTTAAGGATTGAGGTTGCTCTGGATAAGAGCGTCTGCCAAATGCCGTAACTGTAACTGTATTCATTATGGTTGATGATAGATAATGCACAGTGCAAAAAACATTTTGTGGAAACGAACATTCATCTTTAGTTTTAAAAGTTTCGAAAGGCAGTCAAATTTAAATCTCTGCCTTTTTACATATTGCTATTCTGTAATATCTAATGTATAGTGATAACATCTGTATATTTTTTGTACTGATTAATTTTTTTCAGCGCATTTTGTTTAAATGCTCACATATGAATTTGATTAAATCAAAGAGGCAATTTGACCATTTGGACATCTCGCCCCCCACGGTCTAATACTCTAATAAAACAATGAAAATAACTTTTGTTCCCTGGACAGTACAATATCAAATTATCTTTGATTTGCAAGCCAAATGAAATAACTGACTGTCAGGTCATGGAGCTTTTAAATGGGCAATCAATGTGATGATGACTTTAGAAAAAAACGACTTTTATGAGCTTGAACCAAACTTCGGAAGTAATTTTATTCCACTGGAGTTGTGCTGTCATGCTGGATCTCAGCCAGCGCATGCAGCTTTTCACATGCGAAATGAAGCCAACATCTGCAGACTACTCAGACAGCTTAAGCCTTTGTGTTCCTCTCAAGTCACAGGCACTCATTAGCCCAGCGGCCGAGAGGTCAGCGCTTCAGAGACATCTGTTGGCTCGTCAAACAAAAACACTTATGTCATTTTTCAATTAACCCCACTGACAAATACAACCACATTCAATTTCTCTGTCATTAAAGTCAAGGAACTAAAGAGACAAATGGACTACTGCTGTAGCCTGGACTTACCTCAAGGCTATGCTGCCTATTTTCTTGAATTTTTTTTTGAGCATGGACAGGGATTAAGTACAGGCTCGTGTTAATCTCATGGTGAGTTTCTCAGAGGGGTATAATTACTTCAAGCTCTTGTTGTCTCAATTAGACTGAGGAGATGTAGACTTTCAGCACCTCAGACTCCAGCATAGATTAATTAATTAATCCACACAAGTCAAGGCTACAGGCCTCTGATCGCACATTTGTAACAATAAATCTAATTTCCCTCCTGGATTACTGTAAAGCTTTGTTTAGACTGCAAATGATACGCTACATGTGTGGGTGTGAGAACAAAACCTCTAAACATTATGCTGCTGTTCTGATTTCAAGTAAGTGGAGTAATATCATCACTGTCATATAATATCGCAATAAGCCACTTAAGGCTGTGCCTCTAAAGTTCCCTTCTTCATGGTAAATTCACTGTAAAACCCAGCCTCAAGTGGTGTATAGCATTTATGAATCAGCATAAAGCATAAAACATGATAAAATTATTTTCACTTATGTGTTCTTGGTAAGAACGGTCAACATAAGATATAATATTACCTTTTAATAAAAAAAAATCTTCACAGTTTTAACTTGCCATTATGTTGAATACCATTCTACCATGCATTTACATTAACAACTCTAGTGAAGCAACTTCTTATCTTATTTTAGCACTATGATAATATGTTGCACACACTTTTTTGCATTGTTTTGTAGAAGACAGAATGACTTAATGCAGCATTTGAAATTCAGCCTAAGTCCAATTAGCATGCTGGTGCCCTTTGTAGTTTACAATTACGAACTGTAATTGCATCATTTGTTAGCCCCCTTTTCCTTCTTCATTAATGATCAGGACCTTCACAGGATGACCAGTGAGCTGCACTGCTATGTGAACCACTTTGTGCAATACACACCCACTAATATGACACTGACATAGTAGTGGTACTGTGATTTAGACTTACATTTACAGCATTTAACAGACACTTTTATCCAAAGTGACTTTCATTCCCTAAATACAGGAGACAGCCTCCCTGGAGCAACTTGGGGTTAAGGTTCTTGCTCAGGAACCCAGTGGTGGTTTGCTGAAGGTAGGATTCAAACCCATGACATCTTTGTCCAGAGGCAAGTATCTTACCCACTAGGCCATTAGCATTATTTGGGTGGTGTGTGATGAGAGTTACACAATACCCAAATAATACCTGGTCAATGGCAGTCCTGAGGGGATCACTAGTTAAAAGGGTAACGTATGCTAACAAATGAGGCTGAGAAATAGGTGGACTGCTGTCTAGTAAACTATAAAGTGTGCCTATATGGTCAGTGTAGGTGATAAAATGAACAATGAGGCACAGGCTCATACAAACTAGATGAAGTGGCTCACTGATGTATATTCCATCTGTGTTTCAGTAGAAAAAAATGCATAATTCATCAGACAGATCTCCAAAACAGGCTGGAAAATGGCATGTTATGGCTACTGACAGGTGGTTGGTCTGGGCAGCAAGCTGGAAGCAGAAGGGAAGGGTGGTATCACTGAGGATCCAAACTGCCAGCCATTTATTACCATCAAATCCAGACTCCACCAATTAACAAGAACAACAAAGCCAGTTTACTACGTAGATCCACTCTCGCATCATCAATAACCTCTAGAAAGAGAAAGAGGCTAAAATTGCTCTATAAAATGAATATTATCTAAGGTAATGTTGTGTAAACCCCCCCCCAAAAAACAGTTTCTTAATTTACACAATTTCAGTTGGAAACATGGGGTATTTTTTTTTAATCTGTGGTTTATTGCCACTTTGAACCTCAAGGTGCTGGAGGATTTGAATTTTACTGTAGATGATGGGATTCCACACACATTTTCCGAGATAATGCGAATGCTGTTTTATGCTACTGGTTAAAAACTGGCATCAAAGCTACATGCTAATGACTGTGATCTGGAGTTCACATGAATGTTTTAAGCTGTGTAACAATGGGCACACACATGTGATGCCACACCACCCTGCATCAGGCATGCTACGATAAAAGTAATGTGTTTCACTTTTCTGTACTCACACACTTGCACAAATGTCTAACTTACAGTGTGAAGTGTCGAATAAAACTCATATTTATCTCTAAATGAGTGTAAAATGAAATGTAAAAATGCTTCCAAACTAGCCATCTTTGTGAACTCACCTTAGTGAAAGTAATTATTTGAAGCAATCAGAACAAAAGCGCTGAGAAAAAAATAAGAGACCACTGCAATTTATTTTTAAATCAGCATCTCTGAGTATGACAACCGTTCCATATCAGTGTCTGTTAAATTCGTACACAAGCACCTCATTCTGCTTTATGAGGTAGTGATTAGTGATCACCTGAATCAGATCTTATTTATATGAGGAAAAGTATAAAAAAACACTACTGTAATCAACATTCTCCTCTTGCTATGTGACCAACTGGATGGTAAAACACTACTAGAACTACGTCAAAGGTAATTATTCCCATTTTGTTTAAGAGCAAACAAGAGATTTGTTTTCTTTGAACTGAATTTGGAAATTATTTCTTAAAAACTAAGGCAAAGCTGTTCAGTTCAATCCTTGCACCTATAAAAGATAAAACCTGAGAAATTGAACATTTTTGCAGTGGTCTCATTTTTTTCTGGAGCTGTATATTCTGGTTCACATTCAGGTATGTTGTAGTAGTGCTCAGTGATCTTCATCTTTAAAGAAATTGCTAAATTGTTGTTGGTTTCAACTGGTACTAAAGGAGAACCCTGGAGTACCATTAAGTTTGGCAGGTACCAATGTTGAGCAGCTACCAAAAAATATAAAATGCAGTATTTCAGTTTTCTGAAGTCAAATGTCCTGGTATTTTCGGCAGCTGTTGAGAAAAAAGCTGCAAGGTTTTCTCAAGGTTGAATGTTGCTTTACGAAAAGTGTAGATTCAAATACAGAACTGACTTCTGAACTAGGTGTTCGATCAAAGTCATCTGGCAGCAGGATCGTGTTAGATTCAACATCTGGCTTTGCCATTAGCAGCATGCCATCAGTGAAATTGCACTTCTTTCCAAATGCTCTCCTCTGCTGCAGCAAGAACGGAGAGATAGCTCCACTCTGAACAACAAAATTAAACTATGCTGATAGATGTTTTAATTTGTGAACTACTTGACTTAGTGAAAGTGTGGGTGATAATTACTTTTTCTCTCTGTGCCACGTTCAAATCTAGGGCATAGGCTTTTCAAGTAAGGCAGCTGAAAAGGGTCTAAAAAAAAAAGCCAGGAAACAGGAACAAGCACCGTTTCATTATTTCAGACTGAGCAAGAGCAGAAAAACTAAACTCCCAGCTGCTGGAGTCATTTTTCACTCTCAAAACTCAAGTCAGAAGCAATTGCTTGATGACGGGGAGGTTTGCTCTTCCTCTCAGCTCAAAATAATAATCATTGTTTACTTTTTTCCCTCTCCTCAGAAAGCCGTTTCTCTTTTTTGGCCCCACTAAAGGATTATGTTTTGAGGCTGAGTCGTTCATTCGATGAAATGGCAGTGTAGTCAGCTGAGCTTCACATAGATGTAATGCTTGACTAAGCTGCAGACTTTGACTCTCAGAGTCATCCTTAAAATATGGACTGGGCTAATTATAGACAAGTGCACACATAGACTGACGTATGCTAATACTAAGCCAATAATTCAATACAATTTAAGTGATTGCAAGAACAAGCACTACACCACTTCAGGGTTTTACGCCTTCCCCTAGTACATTTAGAACATGTATTATTTGCTGTAAATCTTATATATCTTTATTCAGGGTGTCCCAATCTGATACTGATAGTCTCGGTATTGGTCTGATACAGCCCAAATTCTAGGATTGGAAAAAGCCTGGACTGCCATTTAAATTCTTACCTAAACTTTGAGCAATATATAAAGAAACAATGATGTAAGGAAAAACGTGTCAGGGCATGCATAACACAGATGAGTCGCAAGTCTGTGTCCCTGTTCCCTACATACTACACTATGTAAGAATTAAAATACAGACTACTGCATCCAAATAATGTATAATATGTCTAAGAAAGAGGTGATTCAGCCCATAGCACACTACAAAAGGAATATTGAGCCATTTCAGATTCAAAGTGCATCCAGCTGTTTGAGAGGGAAAAAGGCATAAAATGTACAAGATTAATTTTCAGTGTAATAAAAGCCAATGTATGTTTATAAAAATAATGAGATAAAAGGTACTCCAAGGACAAACTATGCAAACAAGAACCAACAACACAGCCTGTGTAGCATTTAGTGCAAAAACCGGAAGTAGGCAGCATTCAGATACATAGAAGACTTGGGGAAAGGAGAATGTGTGTGTGTTTGTCCATTCCATACCGTGATTGAGAAGTCTCATCGCATGTGGATAAAAGTTTCTCCTGAAGTGTTCAGTTCTAACTTTTTTGTCTAACTTTATCTCCCTGACCTCAACAGCCTGAACAGTTTGTGGGTGGAGTCTCTAGTTATCGTAAGGGCCTGGGTTCTGCACCTTTTAGTGTAAAAGTCCTGCAGGGGTAGTAGGGGAGATATGATGGTCTTCATCCGAGTACATCACTTTCTGCAGGGCTATCTGTTACTGTATTGTGCAATTTGTGCATTATGCTGCCAGGATGCTCTCAATGACTTCCATGTAGACCCTTTATAGGATAATGGTAGAGACCTTGAACCACTTTAGTTGCCTGAGGTGACAGAGCCGTTGTCTGGCTCTGCTAGTGGTGAAGTCGGTGTGTGTGCTTCAGTAAGGTCTTTAGTAACACTAGGGTGCTTGAAGCAGCTCACTCTCTCCATTGCTCTGGAGTGGGGTGTGCCTCACTTCTGCCTCCTAAAGTCAATCACCATCTCCTTGGTCCGGTTGGTGATTTCCCTTAAACCATGTCACCAAGCTACCTACATCACACCAGTAGACCCTCTCAATGTTTCTGGGAATCAGGCCTACCAACACTATGTCAGCAAACTTCACAAACAGAAAATCAACAAAACATGTTGTTTGACTGGGGGTATTCACAACTTTGCATGCATGTATTGCTCTATATATCGCAGAATCAGCAGAAAGACTGTCTTCAAGTCAGTTAGAAATGTCTCCTTATTAAGCTATTTGAGAGAATGCCAAGAGAGGGTAAAACTACAGCAGTGTGCAAGAGGGCCTAGTGTGTTTTTGAACATACATTTCCATGTATCTCGTTTGATAGCTTTGATGTCTTCAGTAAAATACTAAAACGTGGAAAATTGTTTTCTGCATATGTGAGCGATTAAACCTTTAAATGGTTTAAAGCACATATAATAAGACATTAGATGACTTTTTATGTCCTTTTATTTTATTGTAAATGGACAAATGAAAAAGAAATTGTTTTTTGACCTAAAATGAAAAACCTACTTTAGTAGTAATAGTATACACATTCTGTCAAACTGTCAATCAAAATGATTTATGAATCCTAAGATTTATGGCACCTGTCAAGATATATGGCCTGTCATAAAACATGTCAGGATTTATGGTGTCATGTGGAAAAAACACATAGATGATTGCAAAGATCTGGTGACATCCAGTTAGACAAGTGAGTATAAGACATAAGACAAGATAAGATAAATCCTATAGAATCCTATAGAATAAATATAAGATAAATATACAATTATTGTTCTTAAAAATGAGTTGTATAACTGTGTGAGAGATGCCTACAAGCCATAAATAGAGAATGGAAGTAAAAAAAAACCCTGTAATATTCATTTAAATTTGTGTTAGTACAAAGTTCCATCTATAGTTTAACATATAGTTTTCTTTTTTAAAAGTCTGACATATATTCTATTCTATTGTTTTTTTCTTAATTGTTTTTCTTAATCTTGGTGCTCTTAACTTTGTACTAACAAAGTTCTACCGTGACCAAGCAAATTTACCACTTATGGGGGCTAATAAGGATTTATCTTATCTTATCTGATCTCTTATACTCACTCGTTTAACTGGATGTCACCAGATCTTGGACTCATCAATGTGTTTTTTCCACATTTAAACCTTTTTCACTTTAACTTTTAAAAGAGTTTTTACAGGAAATAAGACCAGCATGGACTTCCAAGCATCCCACTACTGTTATTTCATTTTGTATAAAAATCCATACTGTATCCCAAGGAGCGCTGGAAATGCGTTTTCAGACCATGAAACACCCATGAAACAGAATCTGTGAACTGATGCCTTAAACAATACCTCTTCGACAAAATCATTACACCACCAAATTGCTGTAGATATATTTAAATATATAAATATATAAATATATTTCAGAAAACAGTTATAACCTGGACAGGCTGTTTTTCTAAAAAGAGTTTTTCTGAGTTCTGAGAACAGAGATGAGCAGGATACAATAGACAGTGTTCACACCTTCAGCATTCACACCTCACGACAGGATACCATAAAACCAGGAAAGTTTGACAGGCCATATATCTCGACATGTCATGACATGTGAAAAATCATGCAGTTCCATATGGGTAAAGACATGCATAGTTAAAACTGTTTTGAAGTTTTTGAAAGTCTGACATATATTCTATTCTACTGTTTTTTCTTAATTGTTTTTTTAATCTTGCTGCTCTTATCTTATCTTATAAATCACATGGGTCATAAATCACAGGGGTCATAAATCATTTTGATTGACAGTTTGACAAGGTGTATCATATATACTACTCACCATCACCACCAAAGACTCGTCTGATGACAACAGTGACTGATGCATAGTGCTCTCCTTGATGTCTCCAACA
This sequence comes from Bryconaethiops microstoma, assembly GCA_037577275.1. Lineage (NCBI taxonomy): Eukaryota > Metazoa > Chordata > Actinopteri > Characiformes > Alestidae > Bryconaethiops > Bryconaethiops microstoma. Next base: position 13,261 of record JBBJLS010071294.1, on the reverse strand, counting down.
TCGTTGGTGGCCATCATTTCTGCCCAACGTGAATCGACTTTCATCAGAGAACAGCACGGAGGCCCACTGGTCCCTCGTCCAGCATAAATGCTCCCTGGCCCATGCAAGACGATGATGCCATTGCAGGTCATCTAGCACGCAGACCACGCTGATGTAAATGGTTTCGAATGGTCCGACATGACACTTGAGTGCCTCTCAACTCCCTTAAATGTGCCTGGAGTTGAGTGGCATTCATCATCTGGTTCCGCAGGGCACTGTTCACAATGAAGTGAGCGGTCATCAGTGTGGTATGTGGCCAAAGGACGTCCACTTCTATTCTTTTCTGTGACTCTTCCAGTCTCTTTGTATCTCTGTTGCAACCTGCTGATGACACTCTGTGACACTTTAAGCTCCGTGGCCACTTCCACCTTTGAACATCCTGTTTGATGCCTAGCAACGGCGAGGTACTGTTGATCAAATGGTAGGTGTCGTCTTGGTCTCATGATGTCAAAACATGATGTCATGATGAGGAGGACTGTTTAAATACTAATTCTGATTGAATCAGGAAATGTATTGGTCGCTTCATGGATCAAACAACTGTTGTGAATTTTGCCGTTAAGCTCCTTGCCAGAGAACAGCAAGTTGTGTAAAAAGTACTGAAACATTGAACAGTTGGACATGTGCATTCAAACGTTTAGGTAAGGTCACATTAAGTTCACCTGTAAAGGTTATAGCGCATTTTAGGTTCATCCTGACATTTCACCTGAAAGCCAAATATCCCTAACTTTGTGTGAGTAGTGTGTGTATATATATGGGGTTTTGCATTTAATGTTGGACCTTTGTGTTGGTCCACCGTCATCCACCCTTGACGTGCAAGTACTCCAGTCTCCTAAGTTTGTATATGCTTTATGTTTAGGCCCTCATGCCTGTTTTGGTATATAAATAAAAGAATTATAGAACATGGAAATCTGTGTATGCACCTCGTGTCTCGAGAGGGAGAGGGCAGTCATGACAATTTGTGATTGTAAATTCTTGTACATCGTTTGATTTTTTGCATTTTTTAACAAATTATAATACTAATGTGTGTGTAAGTTGAAGTTTTCCAAAAGTTTTATTATGTATGTTTGGGGATTTTCCAAATTTCTCTATAAAAGAGAAATTTTCTTTTTGCACCTCAGCAACCATTAGTAATCACCTAGCAGCACCATAGCAGCCACCTAGCAACAACCCAAGTTACCATATCAACCGAGCAATCAAGCTTGACATTTTCTCACAGAAATGCATATAGTTATTGTCATGATTCCGGTCTGCGGCCACTGGGGGTCACTATGGGACCGTGAACCGTGCTCCACCCACAGCTGGTGTGGAGCATTACATGTCTATATCTGATCCTTTACCAACTCAACTCATTTCTCATCCTTCTCTACTCATCTTGTCTGTCTTACTCACGTACCTTATTTCATGTCCGGCCCTCGTGCCAGTTTGTTTTCTGTTTAAGCTCTTGTTTGATATAAATAAACCCAACCGTGACAGGACCCAACCATGACAGAATGTCCCACCCACGAGATACAGCAGACTTCTCTGGCCCGTCTTTCGGCTCCTCTGGTGTCTCCTCCTCACTCCCAACCTGGCGAGTCCAAGATGGCAGCCCCCATAGCGGCGGTGAAACACTGTTCGGTTTCTCCAGCTGTTCCAGCACGCTGTCCAGCTTTTTCCAGCGTCATCAGCCAGCCATTCCATACCTCCAGCCTATTCTTCGGCTCTTCCTCTGTCTCCAGGCCGTTCTCCAGCTCCTCCAGCATCTCCAACAAGCCATCTAAGCCCTCTGGTGAGTCGTCAGTTCCCTGGATATTTTACATCAGGCAGGGAGCCCGCTCCGTGACGGCATACACGGTGGAGTTTCGCACCCTGACGGCCCGGACCGGGATAAGCGACTTGGTTCTCAAAACCAAGTACTATGAGGGTCTGGCACCCCACCTGCAAGCTGAGCTCTCCCGGATCGAACTTCCCATAACACTGGGGGGTATGATAGAGCTCAGCCTCCGTGTGGAGCTTTGCCATGGCTGCTCGGTTCTCTCCGTCAGTCCAGCTCCTCTCAGTTCAGCTCCTCTCAGTTCAGCTCCTCGTAGTCCTGCTCCTCGTAGTCCTGCTCCTCTCAGTCCCGCTCCTCTCAGTCCCTATCAGTTCACCCCATATCCGTCTAGTCCCGCACCTCACAGTTCTTCACCTCTCAATCCATCCCCTCTCAATCCAGCTCCTCTCTGTTCCGCTCCTCTTAGTCCCGCTCATCTCGACCCAGTTCCAGCCAGATCAGATCCATCCAGTCAAAATCCAGTCAGACCAGCTCAAGGCATCTCAGCTCCACTCAGTCCAACTCCAGTCCCGGCTCCAGGTCCAATTCCAGCCCTAGCTATCAATCCAATTCTCGCCATCCGTCCAGTTCCAACGTTCAGTTCAGTTCCAGGTCCAGCCCCTAGTTCAGATCTAGTTTCAACCCCAGGTACAGCTCCTGTTTCGACACTCAGTATACTTACAGTTTCAACACCCAGTACAGTTCTAGCTACAGCTCCAGTCCTCAGTCCAGCTCCAATTCTTGGCCCAATCTCAGCTCCAGTACCCAGTTTAGCTCCGGTATTCAGTCCAGCACCAACTCTAGTTTCCGCACTTCGTTTAGCTCCAGTTCCAGCATTCAGCTCAACTTCAGCTCCAGCACTCATTCAAACTACAGTTCCAGCACTCAGTCAAGTTCCAGTTCCAGCACTCAATCAAGCTCCAGTTCCAGAACTCAGTCAAGCTCCAGTTCCAGCACTCAGTCAAGATCCAGTTCCAGCACTCAGTCAAACTCCAGTTCCAGCACTCAGTCAGGCTCCAGTTCCAGCACTCAATCAAGCTCCAGTTCCGGCACTCAGTCAAACTCCAGTTCCGGCACTCAGTCAGGCTCCAGTCCTGGCACTCAGTCCGGCGCCAGTCCCGGCACTCAGTCCGGCTCCAGCTCCGAAACTGAGTCCAGCTCCAGCTCCGAAACTGAGTCCAGCTCCAGCTCCGGCACGGAGTCCAGCTCCAGCTCCGGCACGGAGTCCAGCTCCAGCCCCAGCACCGACACTCAACTCAGCTGCCACCGTCAACTCAACTCCTCCGCGCATCTCATCTCTTCCTCTCAGCTCAGCATCCACCGTCAGCTCAGCTCCACTTAGTTCAGTTGCCACAGTCCCAACCAACTCAGTCAAGCACCGGTTCCCGCACCAGCTCAGGTCAGTTATTTTTAAAAAAAGACATCACTGTTTGTTGTGGTTTAATTATAAATAATCAGCCAGTCAATGCGGCTATGTGTTCAGCCATCTTTAACCATAAATGGCTTGGTAAGAGCTGGTGAGATCAGAGGTAGAACGCCAGCTTCTGAATATTAAGTAAAGCTTCTGAATATTAAGTATAAAACTGAATACTAATGCAAGAAAAGACTAATCGTGTATTCAAATTATTCAGGCCAGCCCTAATTATTGGTATTGGTTACAGCAAGATGATAATAATGCAAATTTCCCACAGACGACACCATTATATGCACAAGCGAAGGAAAGTTTGGTTGAATTAAAATCTTTCGACACAATTATGAGAATAATTCTTGTAATTATTGAGCTCCACTTCAGACCTGAAGTTTTATGACCTCCTCATTCTTTGCAGGCCGCATGAAAGAGCAAAAACAGATTTCTCAAGATGAATGTGGTGCAAAATGAGGTGCATCAAATGTTTAAGAGAAGAGAAAACAACAAGGATTATCAGTAAATCCCTAAAGACACAAAGATGAAATGAGAAAGAGAGTGAGATAAAGGGAAAATAACACAAATGAATATCATTAAAGGACTTCTGCGAGCTAAAGCCGAGAAACAACTGCTGAGAAACAATTTCCTTTACCAAAAAAAATTTAAAAATCAAGCAGAAGCCACACAAATCCATCAAATGATGTACTCCTTCAAAAGCAAAGGATTATCAATAAGCGAAATTGCCTGAGAGGTCTTTAAAATCTCTTGGGGTTGAAGGGATTGGAAACGTAGTGTTTTTTTTTTATCTGAGAAACTTCTAAAAAGCCAAGTAGTACACATTAACAACAGTAATGACAAGCTATATCACTGGTCAGCCATTGTCACAGCCACACCCTTTATGTAATTACAGTGTGAATATTTGCTGAGATAAGAGATAAGACAAACCTTTATAAATAATAAGAGGTTTATTTTACAATTGTTTTTCATCTGAAGTACACAACATCTGTGTGGCTTATGTACTAAAACAGTCATATTTCTTTTTTACATGACCAATTTCTATCCACTCTTTATCCCTTAGAATTTAACAAGCTGCTTTTGTTACTGTTTTCTCAAGACTATGTAACAATCTTGCCCCGTTCTGTTCTGCCTCTGTCAATCACACACAGTCTTTTGTTTCCGTTTTCCATGTGCTTTCTCTATTTATGGTCTTGATTCCCAGTCAAGCCCCTGTTCCACGTACTTTGTTTTCATTGTCATTCCATTGTCCTGCCCCGCAATCGGTGTAGTCACTGTGTGTGTTACATCTCTTCATCCAGGTGTGACCCATTCACGTATTTATATAAACACACCTGTGTTTGAATTCACTTTGTTGATTCACTGCATCCCCTACCTAGTCTGATATATTGTGTTAATTGCTTGTTTTGTTTTATTTTGTATATTCAGTTAGAGTTTGTTTTCAAATGTTCTGCAAACGCATCAAGGCCTCCATCAAACTACAGTACTTTACAGACTAACAAATGTAAACTAGAAAAGCATTTCTGCGAGAAAATGTGAAGTGTGATTAAGTGGTTGCTATAAAACCAGTGTTTGGAGACAAACATTTGTTTCATGGGCAAAAAAGTTTGCTGATTAGTTTTGATTAAACCACAATGAACAGTCATATGCATATTCTCTGTAACTACTTATATACTACCGCATCAGAGTAAGCAGGTTAGCAGAAGTTAAGAAGCTAATAGCCTAATTCTCCAAAAATTAAATACAGATCAGAAAATGCCAGGCCATTATAGGATTTCCTTCAAAAGCGAAACAACATATGAAGAGGAACTGAATGCTTAATGCTAACATAGCACACCAGAAACTAGCTTTTAAAAAAAAAGAAGTGAACATATGGATTTCTACAATAAATTTTATTTAAGGGTGCACATTATGATTTTACAACTGTACATATGTTGGGTCATGTATACAGAAGCAGGCAGTACTACAGTACTGCATTATCTTAAAAAAATGTAGTGGTCCTGGTATATGAATTTATGAAAAAGTGTGCTACAGTCATTGACTCACGTATTTAAGCTTGTCTAGGCAGGTGTGGGGTTGGTTACCCTCAATTTTATAATTTAATTTGCAGTAGTAATCGTCATTCAAGCTAGGTACATTTTTGAAACTTCTGAAACTAGAGTATTAATATAAACCTGGCAGTAAAAGGATATTAATAAAAAAAATCCAGTTACACTAAAACACAGAACAAAGACTTGTGAATATCAGTTCACCGCAGTGCTGCTTTTATTGTGATCACTGCACTAATCCAAGCTACTGGCCTTTCACACACAAATAGCTGGCCAACTGAGTGAGTTCACCCTTCTTTTTCCAAGTCAATTACCCTCCTAATTCAAGAGAACCCCACAGCTCTTTAATCACAAACAAATGCCACAAACAAGAGTAACCATTTCCTAATATTTTGGTGCAGTTTCAGGTACTCTGCAAAAACATAACATCTTGGCAGTGAAATTATTTGTAAGATGTGAGACTGTTGCAAGAATATTTCAAGATTATTCTATTTATGTCTGGCCATTTTTACTCATTTTATTATTTTATGTATCTTATTCAGTTGGCAGAGTTTAGCTTGTTCCATGTATTCTTTTTCTAATAGGCAAAACTGCCTGTATTATGCCTACCATTAGAATAAAACACTCTCTCTTAATAAAAATTCTTAAATTAAGGATAAAACATTAGGAAACAGTTAAAATATCTTATAATCTTACCACAATCTCATAATAATAAATAGGAAAGCTTGACTAGATTTAGGTTTTCATTTGCCAAGGCACAGGTTTTGCAGTGTACCACATTCAGTGTGACAACCTCTGAAGTACTGATCAAACAGTTAGCAGTTTTAAAGGTATATTGCTGTATAAGGCCCTATGCTAATCATATGAATTCAAATGTGTTTACTGTTTCAAACTGTGCCTAGTTGAAAGTAAGTGGCTATATCCAGCAGTTATTCTGACTGCTATTATGACAAACAAGTAAGCATATACATGCACAGAATTTAAGTTTACTTCATTTAAACCACATTTGTAATTACAAACCGCTGATGCAAGCTTCTTCTCGTTTCTCCATAACAAGCAGGACTTTTCACCCTGTAGAATGCACTGTTAGCCCGGATTTTCTATCAAATTAACAATTTAAGTACAATGTACTCAAACTACTTAACTTTTGCTTGGAAGTTTATTTAAGTTCATTCTACTAATTTGTAGATAGATTTGATTGTGCTAACAATTTAACGTTAAATTGATTTGGTCTTTTTTATTCGAAATTGATGCAATTGATTTAGCATTACCACGCCTGCGCGCTGAGAATTTTGAATATTCTCCCAGTTGAGTGTGTTCCGAGGGAACTGAATGAATTTAAAATTACTTTTAAAAATAGAGTTCGGCGTTATTTTTCCCGTTTTACTTTCAACACCATTTTTTCAAACGTTTAATTCCAGTCTCTCCAGTCTGCTACATTCCACTTGTTAGAGAACGTGCACAGTAAAGTTATTTTGGCCAGTTCGGCGGGAATGTTTGCTAACGATTAACACATCTCCATCGCTTGCATTAGACACTCAGCATTGAATCCCGACAGAGGAACAGAGAGGAAAGCGGCGTGGACTACTGTACTACAAATGTGTTGAGTTCTGCTAACAGTAGTTATCCCATTTTATTTAGAAATGATTGTTCATATCTGACTTTGTGCGCCACGTGTATGTTAGTACAATGGGCAGAACAAGCTCCAGCTAATGCGAGAACAGTTTTATTTGGTCTTAACATTTGCCAAAAAAACATTAAATACAAACTAAACACAAATTCTTGGAGGTTCGCTTAACAAAAATCCGTCTTTTTGTTTAATCGTTTTAGGTCACAGTACGAGATGTTTTGGAAATGTAAGTATTGTGCTTTAAACTGTGAGAAGCAAGCACAGCTATTTAAAGATTATAGGCTAAAACAATTGTAATATTTAGTCATAAAACATTGCAGAGCGCTTTAGGAATGGGTTTTAGGGAAGATGTAATTGTCCTTCACTGTGTGTTGTACTCTGTCCACTACTTTTCAAACCACTGAGCCAACAGACATCAGGTCTCCTTGTCTCCAGGGACTGCCAGTCATCTTGGGGGATAATGCTTCTGTCTTCTTTAAGACCAGCTGTGTAAGTAAATTTTTAACTGAGAACTGTTCATTGTTCATGTAAGAACCACATCAAGCCCACTAACTTATGGCTGTAGTTTAACATGTTGAATATTTGCATTATTGATTTATGGCATGACAGAATCGTTTGACCACAAACACTGTTTAAATCTACATTACACAATCTTTAATTTCTTGTTGTTTTTAAACTGTCTTTGAAATTTTTTACTATGGCAGTAAAATTGAAACAAACATTTTGACTACTGCTTGATAGTTAAGGACAATGGTGATTCAGTTGGCTTTTCATCTTTCTCTGTTAGGATGTAACAGACAAGGACTCCTACAGTGAAACTATACTGGGAATCCTCTGCATTGATGATAAAAATCCTCAGCTCAACCCATCAAGAGATCATCGTAGAAGGGATTTTGGTAATGGAGGAACTGTCCACTCTGCGTCGGACCCTCTATCTTCTTTTTGGACTCATTCATGCCCTGCACCTAGACTACCCAAAGTACATGAAGAACACTTTCTTCTTTGTCCAGCAGGTTATGTTCAACCTAGGTAAAAGTGAACTGACACCAAACTGTTAAAAAATCAGCCTGCCATGTAAAACTGGTTATACTTCAGTGATGGATATTGGTGCCTGGTTTTTGAATAATGCACTTGAATTAACCACTTTTGTTTACTTTTAAAAGTATGGGTTATAGGCCGTATTATAATGGCATTATTTTTTCCCCATAATATTTTGTTTTAAAATATTTTGATCTGAATTTGGTTCAGACATTGATATAATGTAAAAATATTTATATATTCCAGTTTAAGCCATGTTTCTTGACATGTTCTGGTTTCACATTAAATACAATGCAAATGTTATTTTTCTTGTAATTGTTTGTTTTTTATTTACAAATTAAAGTTCTAGTTTAATTTTAATAAATAGAAGTGAAAATACACTATCTAAACATACTAAGTAGAAATAACTTGGGAAAAGAGTTAATATTACACAAAAATTCAACTTAAATTTAGCAAAGTGAACTCAAAGGTTCTTATTGCAATAACATGAAGTCAGTGGTACTATCAATTATCTTAAGTTAATTCAATTTGATATTTAGTGTATTTAACTTAAAATAGCAATTACATTCTTTAAAACATTTCAGTAGAATTAATTCAAGTTTTCATTATTCATTACTTAACTTTTTTTTAGGGCAACCAGTTTCCTCAAATTTTCTAAGTTCATTCAACTTATCTGGGCTTACAGTGTGGATGCGGAGGTATTATTAAAGTTATTTCACATATATTCCAAAAAATTGTGCAGTCAATTTCAATGTGTCTAGACAGAATAGGCCCTGAAAGAGTCTCATATGTGGGTCCTTAACATCAGGTACAGAAAATATAATGTCTCAGTGTGCTTAGGTCTTATCATATTACATTTCAGAATCATATAACATTCCTATTTTCAACTTGAAAGATAACTATGCATTCAGAAGAGGTTCAGAAAAATTTGCTTACAGTTGCAAAACATTTTTCCCAAAACATGATTAAAAGGAGGTGGAACAATGTATGAAACTCACAGTTTGTACTCAGATTTCAACTTGGTGTTAACTGCTATCCTGTTGCAGTCTAAGTGTTCATTTTAACACAGTCGTTCTAATTCAGCAATTCTCGAGTGTGAGCTACAGGTAGGATTTGAAGGACAGCTGTAAGGCAGGCTGTGGTTTAGTTCTTCACCTGTTAGATGGGGAGCAAGTGTATCCCTTTTATTGGCTGAGAGGGCCGGTGGGCCGGTGTAGGCTCAAAATCCCCTGGCCGATTTTTTGTCCCAGTCCAGCCCTGTATCAGGCTGATGGCTTGACTGGCTTATTGCTACCTTACATTTCTCCACTAGCTGTGTTGGCAGATGTCTCAGGCCGGGGCATTTTCAGCTTAATGCTTGCACTCAAAAGTAGTGTAATCTAAAGGTATTTCAATTCTATAGCATTTAAGTAGTAAATACAGTATTAGGATTAAGTATTAATACAAAGTCCTAAAGCATCAGTGTAAACGTAAGCATTTGAACTTTTTACATAGTAATAATTCTAAAAACAGCAATCAACACATCAATATACCATGCTAGTACATTCTGTTGCACATATTTTTGATGTAGTTGTGACTTTATCCTCACCTTGAAGTGTAAAGGATTTGCTAAATTGTCATTAGTTTCTGTTGCAAGTGTTACCTTAGACACCCACACTTAAAGCAGCTGTACCCATTTTTGAAATTATGTACTTGTATATGTTTGACTTATGTGCTTGTATATGTTTGATGTAAATACAAAAAAATGCCATTATTGCAGATGTTTTTGTCTGTTCTTTAGTATTTACTCTTAAGCAACTCAAATTGAGCTGTTTCCATGATAACCTAATGCAAGTTATCCACATGCAAGTATAGGCAAGGTTCACAAAAGTTCTAATTTGGCCTGTCTCATGCACTGCAAAACATTAACATCGTGCATAAAAAGTCTTAAGTACAAACTTGGAGTCCATGCAAGCGTACATCATCAAAGCGAAAGAAGGAACCAACTGAAATGTATGAATGTATAAAAATTCACTCAAACTGTTATACTGATAATATTTTTTATAAAATGCATAAAATTAGAAAAAAAAAATGCAAAACAGAAGTATTTACATTTGGGGTTAAGCTTGCAATATTAACATGCCATCTTCCAAACCTGGCCTCTGGCCAACGGTGAGTGATTATTCGATCTTGGCGTGGTGTGATGATGGGCAAACGAGAGCCACTTTCCAATAAAACAAAATGAGAATTGAATATTCACTGAGAGACTGATCATATCCCTGACAGACTAAGGATTATCTTAATCAATATCCACAGCACTTTTCTTGAATAATCGGTCTCAGTTCAAATAATGTGGAAAAACCACAAATAGCTTAAGACAGAGAAAATAAACACACTTGTCTTTCTAGACTAACTTTGTTTTTGAAATAGCTAAAAAGATTTTTGTAGTTTGGTTACAGTTCAAGCTCAAATAAACAAATATTATTCATACCTGCCCTCTAAAGGTGTAAAAAAAAACAAAAGAAAAAACCCAAAAACAAACAATAATAATAATTTCATTTTTATTTACAGATATTTGTCTCAACTTAACATGTGAACCAGGTTGAATTTACATTCAGTTTATTGTGGCATAAACATATGATTGTTGAAGGTAACAACATTAAAAAAAGATTGTAATCAGTCCAAATAATTGTAGGCAATTATGTTATAACTAAACCTAATCATAGGGCCTCTAGGGACTTATATGCCTAAGGCCTACTAGCTTTTGCGCACTATTAAGCCACAGTCATTTAAAATGACCAAATCCCTTTCTAGCAATCCTGGTTCTCTCAATCCCTCCTTATTTTGAGTTTACCTGGAAGCATCTACCATGTCACAGACACATGATACATACATACATATGAGCCATTCAAGTTAATTATTACACGGCCTGCTACGCTTAGAGATGCAATGAATGTAGTGGTCTTACCAAAATTACAGTATGCAGGCTACAGTATGTGATATATCTGACGCCCTCTGCACTAAATATCATTATTTTTAGGTTAAGATCTACACTGTTTTTTTATGATCTCAAAAACTATGGCTACACATGGTGTCAGGGCTCACAGGGACAGAATGAGCTTTGAATGAACAATGATTAAAAATGGCGTGTCTGTTCTCTGTCATGATCTCATGTCATGAGGCTATTTATCATTTTTATTACTATTAAAGGTGTCTGTGAATTCTATGAATCCGACACCTGGTTGTAGACCAATTAAATTTTTTTATTTTTTAATTCATTTTAATTTATTCAAAAGCTTTTTTATGTCCTGACCTTTCCACTCCCTTAAGTCAGATTTATAATTAAAACAGCGGTGGATCATTGCACAAGCTCACAAAAAAAGCAAACCTGAAAAATGATAACTGACCAAAAATATACATTTGGGGTTTTTTGTTCTATTTGTTTTTTTAAGGGCAGCAATAGCATATGCGCAGTATCCCACATTTCAGTTCTGCTTTAAAACTGATGAATAACTGGTCTCACGGGAACCTAACTGAACAAAGTAACAAAAATCAATCTAAAAAAATTCGTTATTTGACCTACTTTTTCAGTAATCTCTTCAAAATTCTTTTGTTTAAATAATTGGTTTGTTTAATTGAAGTCATAAATGTATTGGATGCTTGATAACTAGAGACATACAGTCTATGTCTCTAGTTGTTTGACTGGCATATGCAAATTGTTGTTTGACTGGCATATGAATGATATGAAAACACCTGTGCAATTTGGTCGATCTAAAAGAAAGTACAGCCTAGGGGCCCATGATCAAGTCAATATATAGATTTAAAGCAATCAGCACATGTGTAATACATTTTTGGTTTGTGTTTATGCGGTACCCTTCTTCAAACAAGGCTTATTATTTCTCATTAAGTGTCAATAAGCAATCAATCTAGAAAACATCTAGACATCTACACTGATACAACCCAATTTACATTCAGGTTTCATCATTGCGCTTGTGGCAAGCTTAAGTTTCCTTCTTTATTCAGTAACCTTTTCTGTCAGAAAGCAATTTCACACCAGGATCCCTGATGTGACGCAACTGAATAGGCTAGATAAAGTGTATACACCAGTTTTTGGGCAGAAAGAAAAAGAAAATCTTGTGCGCTGCAGAAAATACGATTTCACACCAGTGAGGTGTATGGAGAGCAAGCTCAGAAACCCATGCAGAAAAACAATGTCAACCCTCAATTTCCAATAAACATGTACAGACAAAACCCACCTTGACCTCACTTTTCTACCCATCATTAAACATGTACTACCAAAGTGTTGTTCTAAAGAACTGCCTTGGAACCTTTGCTTTTAAGTTTCACACGGTCCCCACATGCAAACAACACACTGTATTTCCTTTTGATCAGCCAGCAACATAAATGAACAATTTTGAGTCTCACACGAAAAATACATTTAGACACTAGAGGGCGATTAAGAACAATAAGTGTCACCACAGTAGGCTCAAACAGAACACTGTGAACAGCCTGCTCTGTGACAGCACCAAAATAGATTAAGGAGCAAACACTTGTCTCAAGCACTCACCAGCATTCACAATGGCTTCCACCTCCAGGATGGTGATATCACCTTTGTACAGGGAGACTTTGTCACACCATGAGACAGGGTGTTGCTCCTCTTCTTCTGGTGCTGATAAAAGAAAGAAAACATTTGTGATTCTTTTTTAGTTTGCTCTTTCTTTTCCTAATAACTAAAAAGTAAAGTCTTTTACACTTACAAATTGGTAAGTACTCTATTAGTGCTAAAGACTCCACGACTTCTATACAAAGAACAGCAGATCCTTTGAAGGTTATATAGATCCATTTTTACAGGACCTGTATCCTATATTTTTTCTTGTTCATTTATGAGGTTTGTGTGGCTTTATGTACCACAAAGAGTCACGATTCTAATCATCTCTTACCATTTCAAATTAAACAAGTAGTTTTTTTGGTAACTTTGCCATGTGTAAACACTCTTCTGATTGGCTTCCCAAGGGTCTGGAGTATTTTCAGATCTTTACATTTTTAACTTCAACTCATTAAATATATCAATAATGTGCTCCCTACATCCAATTGTACCACTTGACTCCCTTGTGGCCACTTTTGGCCAATTGAAACCCATGAAAACTACATTTTTAAATTCTTTGTTATTTACACTGTTAAGTCATACAATTTAGGTTAAAATGCTTTCATCCTAAACTCAACACTTGAGAAATGTAGTTTTAGTGTTTTCTACCAGATTATGTCATTTATCCATTTTTGGCCAAGCGAGCAATTTTATATAATAATCTTAGTTT
>JBBJLS010071293.1:0-11216 GCA_037577275.1 Bryconaethiops microstoma | reverse complement strand
ACTAGCAGTTGGGATTTGAACCCCAATCCTCTGATTACAGGGCCAACGCCCTAACCACTAGGCCATCCAGCTGCCCTAATATATATATATATGTGTGTGTGTGTGTGTGTGTGTGTAGAAAAAATAACACCAAAGCTACCCTGACACATACTTTTCAGAATGTAAGAGTTGCAGAATCCTGAAATGTGCGAGTGCACGTAAGCAGCCTATTACCTGGATGTTTTGTCCTTTGAAAATCAGATAAGCAGCCTATACAGCTGATTTACAAAACGATAAGCCTCAGCCTGTGCATCTAAACCAGAGACACTCTTTTAAAAATAAGGGTTCCTAAATGGTTCTTGGTTCAGATTCTGATTGAAAATGGTATAGTTTAATTGTAAATTGTGAAGCCTTTACATAATGTGGATGTTTTAACTTTAAACATTTATAGGTATTTACATTTTTTTTTACAAAGTTAAAAAATAGATGGTACTGGTACATTGTTCACTGGTGAGAACCAACCTCCAATACACTGGTAAAGACCAAATTCCAATCTGTTCACTGCTTAAGACCAATCTCTAGCTCACTGCCGAAGACTAAAGATAAGTCCACTGTCAGTCTACTGTTAACCCAAATCTCAATGTAACACAGAAGACCAACCCCCAGATTATTTACTACTGAAGACTTAAGGCCAATCCCAATCCAAAGAAAAGCTAAGTTTTCTGCTGAAGACCAAAGTCCAGTCTGTCCACTGCTGAAGACCAAATCCCAGTCCATCACTAAAGACCAAAGACCAGACCACTGTTAAAGTCCAAAACCCAGTTTACTGCAGAGGACAAAACCCCTGTCTGTTCACTGTTGAAGACTAAACCACAACTGACTGATGAAAACCAAACCGTAGTCCATCACTGAAGACCAAAGGCCTGATCCCCGTTAAAAACCAAAACCCAGTCCACTGCCAAATTCAAACCTTAGTCTACAACTAAAGATCCAAACCCTGTTCACTGCTGAGGACCAAATCTTAGTCCACTACTGAAGACAAAAACCCAGTCTACTATTAAAGACCAAAACCCAGTTTACCCAGGACAAACCTCAGTCTATCACTGAATACCAACCCCAGTCCACTGTTAAAAAATCCAAAATCCAGTTTACTGCAGCAGACCAAACTCCAGCTTATTTAAAACTCAAGACCATCACCCAGTCCGCTGTTTAAGACCAAACCCCAGTCCTCTGCTCAAAAACAAAGCTTAGTGTTCTGCTGAAGACCAAATTCCAGACCACTGCCAAAGACCAACCACAAGTCCACTAGTAAAGATCAAAACTCAGTGTACTGCAGAAGACTAAACCCCAGTTTGTTCACTGCTGAAGACCAAACCCCACACTTAGTTTTCTTCTGAAGACCAAATTCCAGTTTCTCCACTTCTGAAGACTAAAGCCAACTCCACTGTTAAAGACCAAACTCCAGTCAGTCCACTTTTAAACCAAAGCTCAGCTCAAACCATTCATAGAAAATGTTCAAAAAGTGCTTGTTCTTCCATACAGTTTCTGTTATACTTTCCCCAGTTGTGATAGACTGAAGTCTTTTTATGTGGGTTGTAATGATTTCTGCATGAACATTCCCACACTTTCAAATCCTTGTGGATGATCCGACCATTTGATGACTGTGTTATGTTCGTGTTGGAGATGCTTAGCTAATAAACCATGCAAGGTCTATTTCTGAGGCTGTTTTTTTTTTCTTTTTTGCTGTGAGTGTCATACTGCATTAGCTCGTTTCAGCTTTCTAATAAGACAACAGCCAGTGGAGACCCTATCACAGAGTTATCAAAACTAAGCCATGCCAGAAGAGAGAGGAGGAGAGAATATGTATGTGTGTGTGTGTGTGTGTATGTGTGTGACAGAGACAGTGAGAGAGCGATAAACAGAGAGAAAACAAGAGCATCTCACAATTTTCTGCCTTTCCAGCCATCAGATTAAGTGCATGGCTGATCTCTCTTACTTTTTCTTGAAAGGTTTTTTTTTTTGTGTGTGAAATCTCATCCCTGAATTAGGTGTCAGGCTGCTGGTGGTGCACTGTGGGAGATGGTGGAGGATCAATAGGGCTGTCAGTGCTGAAAGTGTGGAAGCTGGAGGGTGGTGGAGGTTGGGGGAAGCATCCCGGCAGCCCATTATGGGAAAGAGAACAAAGCCTGGCTGTCCTCAGAGAATAAGCAGGTGAGTTTGAGGCAGTGCACAGCGCCGAGCCTGATAAAGGAGCAGCCCAGTGGACTAGGACAGAGGGAGTCTGACCAATAAAGTTACTTCGTTGTTCATGTTTTTTTGCTCTGATTCGATCTCCCTGCCTTGATGGTTCACATTCATCCGTGTGTAGTGATGCATTCAGATTGACACTTTTACCTTTTTACCACTTTGTCAACCATTTGACTGTAACCTCCTTGTTATACATTTGGAAATTCATCAACATACACTTACATTTGCAGACACTTTTATCCATTCCCTAACTACAAGGGGCAGTCTCCCTGGAGCAACTTAGGGTTAAAAGTCTTGCTCAGGAACCCAGTGGTGGTGCTGAAGGTAGGATTCAAACCCATGACCTCTTGGTCCTGAGGCAAGTATTCTACCCACTAGGCCACAACCACCCAATAAAGTAAAGTGACCCTTACAGTTGAACAAACCACAGCACAGCTCACAGTGTGAACAGTGTAAAATTCTATCTCTATATATAACCTAATACATACAAAATAACATACAAGATAACCATATAACAGATGAGGACCATCTACATTTGATCTTTCAGCACCACTGTACAATAAGACCACCTTTATAAAGCGTTTAGAAATTATTTATAATCAGGTCATTAATTAAGTTGTAGACAGTTTATAAATCATCATCGAGCAGTTATTAACAAGTTATAACAGGTGTCATACCTTGATGCAGGATCACTATTTGGTAAGATCCGGTGTTTTAATGGTAGTTGCATGTTACCAGTGTTTTTGCCTTGATGGTCCTTATAAAACAGGGGTGCCAAGTCTTATTCACAAAGGGTGAGTGTGTATATAGGTTTTCATTCCAATATGATCAAACATCTGAAGCCTGATGCCAGCTGCTTTTAGTGATCCGATCTGGTGAATCATCCTTCCCCATATTCTCCACAAGTGGGCGAGTGCCTGGGGAACGTACACCAGACGAATGGTAAAGGTCACAATTCTTGACCCCTACTGTGAAGGGGTCAAGTGCTTCTCTTATTGCGGATGTTTTGTATCGTTGGGTATAATTTAGGTCCACTTGATGCAACTTATAGAGTAACTCCTTTGTATTCCAGAGAAAACCTGCTTCACCTATGTCCTATTTAAGCAGAACATTTCTGTGGGTCAGTGCAAATTCTTCAGTTTTCACCTCAGGTTACTGTTCCAAGGCTTAGCCAGTAATTTGGCAAAGGTCCTTGAGTTACTGCTGAGGACTCCCTTTCTGTTTTCTGTTTTCATCCAGATCTAACCCTGCAGAGCCCGCCTCATTAGGGTTTCTACGGTTTCTCAATGCTTCAGTGCAGGCTTTTAGTTGATATTTCAGTATCGGTATTTTATTTTCAGTTTCTTCTCTTTTCTGAACCAGTCAATGTTTCCCCCAAACATTTTTAAGTACTCGTTTTCTCTCTGAAGCTGTTATCAGGCGTTTTCTTCTAGTTCTTCACTTGCCCATTCAGCCTTCAAACCCAGCATTTGTTGGCTCAAATATGCCATGACTAGTTTTCTCTTTTAGGAGAACCATTAAGTTTGTCATTTGTCTCAAGAATCTGTTTACTCTTAGAACGGGTGCATGCCCAAAGAAAAACTAATGGAAAATTGACATTATATGACAAACCAACTCTTTATATGGAATTTCTATGGAGTTTGTGTTGGTGCTCGAGGTGTCAGACGTCATGCGGAGCTTTGTTTGGTGTTCCTGTGTCACATAGAAGTTATTGTAATTTAAAAACATGTAATAATAATATTAACCGCTACTGGGGTTTTAAAAACAGCGTCAAATGCAAATGAACATAAAGAACAAAAATGAACAAATTTCTTTATTTTAGGTTTTTTAAACTAATAGAAAAAACACATGATCTTTGAACCCGGGAGAACTTTCAGGATAGTCTCCGCCCTCAAGTGGCTGTGGAAAACCCACAGAGGGAGGAGCTCCGGAGAGCGGCCGAGAGAAAGAGCAGCAAACGGCAAGCGTGTAGGAGAACAAACACCGGTTCTAGACTGTTTTACACCGGTTGTATTTACTGAAATCAGAATTTACTGATACACTCTGAGTTCTGAAGGTAAACACCGGTTCTAGACTGTTTCCCACTGGTTATACTTACTGAAATCAGAGTTTACTGATACACTGTGAGTTCTGAAGGTAAACACCGGTTCTAGACTGTTTTACTCTGGTTATATTTATTGAAATCAGAGTTTACTGATACACTCTGAGTTCTGAGGGTAAACACCAGTTCTAGACTGATTTACACCATGTATATTTAAAGAAATCAGAGTTTACTGATACACTCTAAGGGATAACCCTCAGTTAGGCTCTGCACTTGGGTCCATCCTTGTCCTTAGCTGGTGGCTTTTCCTGTTATCTTCTGGTCTTCATTGTCTGAAGGTCCTCAGTCACAGCAGAGGGTCTTCCTAATTAGAGTGGTGTCTTTTAGAATGACATAGGGAATGAGGGGTCACTGAATGGGTCTGTGAGTGTGAAAATGATGCATTTGAGATGTTACGACCTCTGCAGTCACCAGATCTCAGCCCAGTTGGACACCTGTAGAGGATTTTGAAACCATATGTTCTCCATCATCATTGAAAAACACCAGTTAAGATAGTATCAGAATCAGAGTCAGACACTTTTATTGATCCAGGAGGAAATTGAGATACAGAGACATAGAGACATGAACAACATAAAATATAAAGTCTAACTAAATTCAGTATAAATTCTGCAAAAAATACTCTATATGAAATCCATTATGCTATATACACAAATGCTGGGGTAAAAGTACTGTGAATAAGTATATATATGTAATGAACACCAGTATAAATCCAAATGCAGAGTTCCAAATTTAGAAGTTTTATTGAAAACACAAAGTCCGTAAGGCAAAAGAGAAAAAACTCCAAAATCCGTAGCAAAATGTCCAAAACCAGTAAATCCAAAACCAGGCAATCAAAGTGAGTCCGATAGGCAAAAAGGGGAATCCAAGGCACAGAAACAGGTCAGAGAAAGCACAGAAATAATCCACAACACAGAGAGTCCGCTTGGTAACTAGGCAAGGCTTAGTATACTTCGCACAGATATGTTGTCTGAAAGGGATATATATATACTACCTGAGCCTAGTACTCAGGTGATCCTGATCTCCGCCTTATGGGCCTCTGTGAAATCCTGGAGTTGTGATCTGGAGCGGACTGTCCAGTAGCTCCTGACTGGGACTCCACTTCACATTCCATACCCGGCCTTACAATATAAGTTACTATGGATACATAACTTAAGTATTTATACCCCAGCATTTATTTTTTTGGATGTATTAACACTTTATATTTTATAATGTTTCAGCAACTCATCCTGGACCACAATCTTACTAAGATACTTTATGTAGATGTGGGTTTTTAATTTGGCACTTGTCTGTACATCAGATAACATAGGACTTGCTTTATCGCAGCACTTTCCTTGAGGTAAACTTGGACATCCAAATTTATGAAGACCATCCCAGCACATTCTCATCTCTGATCTTTCTGCCTTCATGATTTTGGACCAAAGCATTTTCAAGATTCAAGATTCAAAAGAGTTTATTGTCAGTGCGGCCACATAGACAAGTACACAGAGGCCGAAATAGCGTTCTCTGAAGCAGAATAATATACATTCAAAAAGTCACAAGAAGATAAAGTGCAGTTGGGTGTCACAGTGCAAAACAGAAAAAGACAAGGGACAAAAACTGCTGCAACATTATATTACAGCATCAAGGTACAGATACAAACTGGGCAAACTGTGTTGAAGTCTTTCCATGCAAATGGATTCCAGCTTGATATGGGGCAGCTGGTGGCCTGGTGATTAGGGAGTTGCCCCTGTGATCAGAAGGTCACTGGTTCGAATCCCATCACTGAGGTTCCCTTGAGCAAGGTACCGTCCCCACACACTGCTCCCCAGGCGCTGTATTCCTGGCTGCCCGCTGCTTCGCTTGGTGAATGGGTTCAATACAGAGAAAGAAGTTCACACTGTGTGCTGAGGAATGTTCAAGAATGACAAAAGTGTCCACTTAATGTTTTTTACTTTACATATCCAATTCCATTAATGTATAATGTACATATGCAATTCCAGTAATGTAATTTGGTTGGTTTTAAGTCATTTACAAGGACATCATGACAGGTCTGTTGCTGGTGCAGGGGAACATGATCATTTTGAATTCCCTGGTTCTTCCTAAAACTAGGTAAAAGGCCCTAAATAAGCATTGGGTATGCTGAAGGTAAAGCAGACATATCGGAGACAGGCAGCTCCACAGAAATATGAATCACACTTCTCTCATCATCACTGACAAACACTCGTTCGTCTGTCTCTCTTCCTGTCTGCTCTCTCTCTCCTTCTCCATCTCTCTGCTGAGAGCTTGATGAATGACCTCCATATGTTCTCCCTTTTAACACAGCCTCCCTTTCTCTGAGTCCCATTCAGACGTATGCTGGGAATAAAAGCTAGATATAAATAAGCCTCCTTTCCACTCTAATCTATTAACATATGTTCCACTCTGTTCAGATAGCATTTATCTTCAGAAAAATGGAACGGGGTATAAAGTGTTGTGAAAAATAGCAAGAAGGCGGAGAAAAAAATGAGAAGGAAAGAGGTTCCATGAAGAGAAATACCTGATGCTAATGTGTTAGTATATGACACTATGTTTGAATAATGACACCCCTAATAACTGTATAATTACTGTGACTGCATCAGTTGTTCTTTTTGTTTTATTATTGTTATTTCATTCCACCTGTTTTTGAAGCCGCTTCTCCTCCAAGGCCATGTGAGTAATTGGAAAAATTTCAACTCTGACATATGCCTTATACCCTGCCCTGTTGCGCCTGCACACAGTTCATCAATCAGATGATCAGGGGCCGAGTATTGATCGTTTAAGAGCAAAACACACAGCAGACTCATAAACAGACTTTAAGACAATAAAGCTCAGCTGAGTTATAAAAAAAAAATGTGTCACTGTTGGATGTGGTTTAATTACAAATACAGTGACCCCCTGCTTTAACGCGGATCAGCAGTCGTGGTTTCAGTCCATCGCGGATTTTCAAACTTCGCGCCTCTGAGTACAGTTGACTGTCTCGAGTGTTCTCGTGTTTAAAGCTCCATATTTTTATTACTGTAAATTAAATGAAACTGTATTTACCTGCTTATACCAAAGAAAACGCACATGCATAAATTACAATACAGTCTATACAGGGGTAACTTCGGTATTTACATTCTAGCACTTGGTATTTACATTCTAGCAGTTTACACTGAACTCCCGGTTCAGTGTAAACTGTACAGTATGAATACGGGTTTACCTTCAGGGTAATGAGTTTTAAATGAAATTGAAGTGTTTTGGGAGCATATTTGGGGGCATATTTAGGGTTTACACTATAAAAATAGGCATTCTTTACGATATCACTATACGCGAGTGCACTTGGAATGTTGCTGTAGTTAACCTGTGAAAGCGGCTACTTTTGCTTTCGGCTGTCCTTACCCATAAATGTCTTGGTAAGAGCCGTGAGTTTTATGACCTCTTCCCCTGTGGCGCAGCACTAAAGCTGAATCAGATTAATGTGGTTCAAAATCATGGTGTGAGCAAATTTTGTTTTTAAAACAAACCTTTTTTTGCCTATAAAACCAAAGCTTGGATGTCTCTCCAAATGCTGGTTTTATAGCAACCATGCAATCATACATCGCATTTTCTTGCAGAAATGCCTCTAGTTGTCTTGTATTCACTCCAGATGCGCCGCCGGACTGCAGAGCAGCTAAATATTCTCTCGTCAGTGAGACGCTGGTATCACTTGTCTGATTTTGACTCGTTCAAAAGGATGATTATTTGTTGTACAACTGCGCATGCTGTGGTTGCTGTGGTTACAGTCCCAGAGTATTTGAATTAACATGAGGGGATGATAAATACTCCATAAAGACAGTTTATAAAGGTGTGTAATAAAAACAACAACTTAGTGATGTGATTTGCTGGTATTACACGTCAGTTATGCTCAATAGTATGTAAAGATGTAAAGACTTGTTTTACAGTGTTGCTTCTCAGTCAGTGAGTCTGTGTTTCTTGTGTGTGTTGTGCTCTTGAGTGTCCTGCACAGCGCTCACGCCGTCAGTTGGTGCGTCAGCCGTTGGGACACAGTCTGAGTTTAGTGTGATTTAGTTATGGATCAACTGTCTAAAAAAGTATAAAAATGAAACTGACCTGTAGAGCTGATGGAATCCTGAATCTCCATTAACCTGCAGTGTTTGTCAGCAGTTAGAACTCGTTGCTGAACATGCTAAACATTCGGAAAATAGTCAAGCGGCGCAATCATGTGACAGAATGCTCTAAAAGGTTAGTATTAAGTGAGACCTTCTGGGATTCTGGATTTCTCCTCGACTCCTCCAGCCATCGCACAGGACTGTTGAATTTCATCAGCAGCACATCTGACTGAATACAATACAGAGTAAAGGCAAGAGTTAGTGTTCCCTCGAGGAAAAGGGTGGAAACCGTGAAAAGTGAGAACGCTGAAGTACATACAAGTACTACTTAATAAATTATTGTTATTTGTGTGTATTCTGTTATTAGTGGTTTTCTGGCAATTCAACACTTATTGCCCATTTGAATGGCTTTTACTTGTTTGTTTGTTTGTTTACTTACTTTCTTGCTTATTGCTTAAGGCAGTACACTTATATGTGTGTGTGTTTAATATCTTACACTCTTACACAGCAAATAAACAGAAGTAAAAATTGCGCACTAAATATCTTCTGAAAAAAACTGTCAAAAGTGTTGTTGGTAGAGGATGTTCTTTTATTAACACTGAGAAAATCAACAAAACATGTCATTTATCACACAGAGAACCACACACACACACATACACACACACACAAAAGCGGCCTTATGGTTTCATATATTGAAACCATAAACCATAAATGTCGAGTACACAAAAATCATAAATAAACAAATATGAACATTTAAAAATGTAACAAACATTATGATAACAACACCTTGGCACAACACTGTAGTTATGCTAAACACAAAAGACAAATGAATTCATTGATTCATTAATGAAATAATACATATGAATAATAAACACTATTATTAACAGAGCTGTACTCTCCTACTCAGTGAAATAGGCCTGGAGAAAGGCGTGAAGTCTGTCCTCTCTCGGCCGCGTTCTCCTGGTGGCTCCCCTGCAGAAACGGAGGAGAGGCAATTAAAGGCTGTGATGAATCTGAGCAGCGCCGCTGGGATGGTGCCGGGGCTGGAGTGGGCTCCGGGCCCCTCTGCAAAATTCATATGCGCACGCGGCAGCGTTAAACGATGACATTATTCCACCTGACAGCTCAGCATGAACGCAGGTGGGAGAGGAAGAAAGAGGGGGCGAGGAAGAGAGGGCTGGGAGGAGTGATCTTTGTGTGCCAGTCATAAGGATCTGGAGCAAAAGGTGTACTTCCGCTCAGTGGACACTTTAATGGAAACATTTACCTTGTACTTCCACTTAGTGGCCACTTTAATAGAAACACCTACTTTGTACACTCCTTTTTTCCCTCAGCATATAGTGTATGTATGTACATATACACATATGTACATACATACAGTATATGGACAAAAGTATTGGGACACCTGTTTTTCAGGGTTTGGACTAGGCCCCTTATTTCCAGTGAAGGACAATCTTAATACTTTTCTATTCCAGCATGACTGTTCCCCAGTACACAAAGTGAGCTCCATAAGACATGGCTGGATGTCTTTATGGATACAAATATAATATAAAATGTGTGTGTGTGTGTGTGTGTGTGTGTGTGTGTGTGTGTGTGTGTACGTGTGCGCCTATGCCCTAAGCATCCTATTAACTGGTTGTGTGGTGATGCAGAGACAAATTCTAGAATGTCCTTTAAGTTTAAATGCACTCATCACTTAATAGCTTAACTATCTAACACTCTTCTAGTGATCCACATTATAATTATAATTTGTAAGTCAGTAATGATTAGTTAAAAATATGACATTTTCTGGCTAATAAAGGTCCTCAAATAATGCCCATAATGTAAATACTGAGTGTATTTTTAGTAAATACTAAATGAGTATGTATATGCATAGAACCTGGGAATGAGCAATACTAGCATGTCATTTCCCCCTCTTTTATGGTTTGACAGAGATGCACAAACAGAAACACAGGATCAGTTTTACGCTGAACGGTGTTTCTAGAAGAGATACTGTTATAAAACACATTAAAGCGTCACATTATCCGCTGATGCCTTTGACAGCAATCATATTCTTTCATCTCAGCATGAATAAACATGGATTTCTTTTATTCTTTGAGACCTCATTCATTTTGCTGAGATCTCGACATGTTTCATTTTCCTGCATTAATAATATCATTTAGGGCTGCGGGAAGAATACGGCTTTGGTGTTGCGTGGCAAATAGATGCTGTGTGACACCTTTAAAGCTTTAATCAGAGATTTTAGGGGACGTGACACACAAGGAACAGGCTTTCAGAGCACGAATGTTTAATCAGTGGAAAAAAAAAATTGGCTTCAAATTACATTTAATTGTAAGTAATGCAGTAGCTATATTTGCATCCAGATTTGAGTCTATGTTCTGATATTAGAAAATTCAAAATATGTATACATATATATTTGCAACAACAAGATTTTATGTTACACAGCAAATAAATGTATATAATCAATTCATATTCCGATTAATACATAGAAAAACATTGTTAATGGAATACATTAGAGTAATATATCCAAGATTGAAGACATATTCAACTGCACACCTGTGCCAAGATTTTCTTTGCTTTTTTGGTCATGGTTGTGATGTCACCGCTACACATACATTTAAATATATTCAGCCAAGAGCAATTAGTTTCAAAAAATACAAATGAAATTTATACACAGTACTGTGCAAATGTCTTGAGCCACTCTTAATTTCTTCATATTTTACTTCAAGAGATCCAGACTTTCTTGTATTTTAATGTGTTCTTGAGGAACAGTTCTCCAGGCTTCCTGAAGGACTTTCAAAGTC
>JBBJLS010071292.1:0-11216 GCA_037577275.1 Bryconaethiops microstoma | reverse complement strand
CACAGTTTGGGGAAGAACCTTTTCTATTCCAGCATGACTGTGTCCCAGTGCACAAAGCGAGCTCCATAAAGACATAGCTTTATGGAAAGACAGCGTGGAAGAACTTGACTGGCCACACAGAGCCCTGATCTCAACCCCATCCAGCACCTTTGGGATGAACTGGAAAGGAGATTGTGAGCCAGGACTTCTCGTCCAACATCTCTGTCTGACCTCAGAAATACTCGACAGAATGAATGGACACAAATTTCCACAGAAACTGCAAAATCTTGTGGAAAGCCTTCCAAGAAGAGTGGAAGCTGTTATAGTTGCAAAGGGGGACTGACTCCATATTAAAGTTTATGTAATTGAATGCAATGTTATTAAAGTCCCTGTTGGTGTAATGGTTAGGTGTCCCAATACTTTTGTCCATATAGTGTATATGAAGTTATTTGTTGCTTTTTTACCACATCGTTTTTATCACTTATGTCTGTTTTTATGTCTGAACAGGCTCTCGGTTTGAGAAGCAGTGTCGTGTTTTTGTGCCTGGCAAAGGCGTTCACACTGTGTTGGTGGAATGGGTTTACCCCCAAAATGCCTCAGACCGCATCTACCAGACAGATACCAAGTGAGTAGAGTGTGAAATCAACAGGCTGTGCACAATAATTCATTAATAAGGTCCAGTTTTGCTTCCCATAACTTTGTTGCACTTAAGAGCATTTTCCCTTCCCAGAAAACTAAAAGTGGTCTGAAATTCAGATAATTTACTAATCTTACCAATTTAACTAGCGTCAACTTACTCCATAAATGTACCCCGGAATGTGTTTTAAGATGTTTACTATTTATAGATGTTTGGGAACATCACTAGACATTTCCTCATTAATGTTTTTGTTTTTTTAATTTAGTAACTGATATTGATTTTTCTTTTTTCCCATTTTTTCATCAGTTGATATTACCATTAGTCATACATTTCATTATTGATACAATTCATTTAGTCTCCAAAGTCATTAATAAACCTTTCTCAATCTTAGTCACTTATAAATTTGGAATATAGGAGAGAGAAAGCAGTGTATAATATAATAGTTTAAGGTTGCATTTTGAGGCCACACGGTGGCGCAGTGGGACATTTAAAGAGTTAAACTCTTTTAAACCACAACTTTGTCATAAAAAGGTAATAAATATGCTGCCTGATTCCTGATTGTTTTGAAAATATTTTATCTTAAAACTATTAAAACTACTAGAGCATTTTAAGGCAAAGTAGCACGCAAAGGATACTTTTTTTCCCCAATTTAAGCACTAAATTTCACTAAATGATACAGCTGGTTCATGAACCGTTTTTAAAAATCACTAAATTTGGTTTTTGGCATTTGGCATTTGTTTTTTTTTTCCTCCCTGATCTCACTTTTTATAGATTTGGGTATGTGGGTGGGTGAGGACCACTAAACTTTTTGACACTGCAGTAGTCTATATTAGTCTATATTATTTTGAAGAATTCTGAAAAAGTCTCTACAATGAACCATTTCATGTCAAACCACTTTGAATAACTAACCATTTTATAACCATTATACATTAACCATTTTATAACCATTATACATTAACCATTATAAGATCAGAAACTGACAGTATCATGCAGAAGTCAGGGACAACATTTCATATTATTATAAACTATAAAGGAAATTTTTGGCATTTGAAAAAGAAATACTGTGAGTTTTTGAAATAATAAGTAGATTACTCATCTAGTCCTGGATCCTGAAATAAACTGGAGCTCAAACTTCTGCAACAAAACGTCATAAACCGGGTCCATGTTTGCCAGTATATGAGATCAGGAGAATATTTCATTATAAATGCTCTGATAAGGAAATATCCACCTGGTCTTGTTTAATGTCACCTTGATCACAGAGGATTGCACACTCTTTAAACACACTGTTTAAACACATGGGTTCACAATACAAGTTATTTCCGCTGGATTTCACATTTCCTTTTCTCCTGCGGAGCGATTGTAAGAGAAATGAGAGGAAGTGGTGGTGAAGGTTTGTTGATGGGAAACCGGTGCTGTGCTGTAATTAAGTTCACACCCAGGCCTTACAGCCCCCGTCCTCTGTTGGCTGTTTCTTTAGCTATCTGTGTTTTACTTTAATTTATAGCAACACAGGAACAAAGGAACTGTATAATTTCAGTACATAAATGAATATTGCTGTAGATGTCCTGTAATAAAAAGGAATATGTTAGAAATACATTTGAGACAACTTACTTATTTTCTGTATATTATTTTGTATATTGTATTATATGTATTTTAGATTAGAAACAATCAATATTCCTTATTTTTTCTAATTTCCCATCTGTTATTGTTGTTTGTGAAGAATCGGGCTTGTGAAGTTTTGCCTTCTCTTCTTAAAGTGAGACTGGTGTGCCAGATGGCTTTTTTTTGGAGCGTTCCCTGCTGTTTTCTCCTGTCCTGCAAGAAGATTTCAACATCAGCTACAACTGCAAAGTCTACAGTAATCGTGGAGACCTTGACAACTACTTCACACTCCAGCCTGCAGGTGAGAAAACAAACAGCTCTCGCCATACTGAACTCGCCATCCTCTGCGGAACTTAGGTACACTGATGTGCATGTTTTTGTAACTGTGTTTTTAAAATGGTCTTTTCTGTTTGACACCTAAGTTAAAAAGCAGCACGACTGAAATGCTGTAAACTCAGTTGGCGGTCCCATGTAAATATGTTCAAAAAACTGTACTTGTAGCTTCAATACCATATAAGGAAAATTAACAATGTTTATATGCTAACAATATACTAGAATTAACCCTTTTACTTTAAAAAAGCGATGCAGATACAGTTTTCCATGTTAAAGAGGCTATCAACTTTGTTCTCTTTAAAAATATAATTTGTAAAAAAAAAAAAAAAGATAAACTGTATTTAACTGAGTTAAAGGCTAGAAGGGAACACTCCACACTTTGTGGATGTTTTAGACCATGCAGTGACTGACAGTGGTGTAGTCATAGAAGTGTAAACAACTCTATGGCAACTGCTTTTTTAAAGCTTTTGTTTTCTGGCAGAAGTCAGAAGTCATGTGGAGGGCCTAAGGGTTAACTGGTTTGTTGGGTGGGCTTATTAGTTCTGCCCTAATTGTGACTGGTATAAGTCAAATATATCAGATATACCAACAATTCTTTTCAACATTCAAAAAAAGCCAATGGGACGAGCCCAATGGGACCGGACAAAATACTGGGTTTCAGGCTGCATTCAGGCAGATTTATTTCTCACAGTGGGCTAGGAGTGGTGTTCGACGAGTGATTTTTCTATAATAGATTTTCTTTAGACATTATCTTTATTATCTTCTCTTGCCTCTTTTTCGGCTACACGAGCCGCTCTTTTGTGCTCTCTGTTCAGAGTAGCCCTGCAGTGTGAGGAGAAAGCTGAAAGGGGTGTTGGGTTATTAGAAAGGTCACAGCAGATCTTTCCAATTATTGCTGAGTTCACCGGAAGTGTGTTAAGCATTTTTGTGAGCTTCAGAAGCAACTAGGTGGACTCAGAGAGGTTAACAGCTGTTCTCACCCAGGTACAAACAGCAGTTCCAGAAAAATACACAGATAAGAAACACTGAGAGTTTATTACAGATAAAGCAGCAGTTTATTCCAGCCCAACATTTCAGGCACTCAAACTCAGGAAACCTCTGTGAAACTGTGCCTGACATGCATCTTTGTTAGTGTGTACAAACAGCTTCAGGTCAGACTGGGCTTTTAAATTTAGCAGTAGTGAAGTGCGGCCGGTCGGGTCTTCACCAGAAATGAACTTGAAAATTTTTCAGAGAAAAATTGAACGCAAAAGTTTCAACATTAATTAAAAAAAAAATCTCACATTTCCGCAATTGTGTTAACGATCATTATGCATCATCAACCTTTTGCTGATTATGGTTTCTGTATTGACAGTTTTTACAATGACTTTTCAACGTGGCGGTTCTTGATGTGCAAATGTGTATCGATGTATTGAAAGCAGTAGAATTGTATTGTTATACACTAAGTATTATAATCATAAATACATTAATCATGTTTGACAGTGAAATTGTTTACAAGCGATAATAAAATCAATCTTTCCATTGAGCTTGTACTATAATTACTAGGTCATGAAAAATATTAGAGAATTAAATAATTTTTTCTTTTGACTTTATATGTGAAACATTTATTTATATCAACAGAGCTGGATCTGCTCTTGCCCGTTGGACTCCTCCTGACTGCAGCGGCTCTGCTGCTAATGTTGGGAGTGTTTCTGTACACAGTGTTTAAGGTGGAGCTCACGCTGGCCTTCAGGACACACTGTCCCTTCTTTTACGAAAGCACAGGTATCTGCATGACAGGAAACCAATACCCCCTGCACCTCCCAGCCCTTTATGGGCTTCTGTATTTTAACACTTGCGAAATGTGAAAAAGCGCTGAGTTCACAGAAAAGCCACCACAGAAGGCTTCCTCAGCGACACACAAAACAGGAAGATGCTGACGTACGGCCCAACGCGTGAATGTCTGTTGACTCTGTAACGTCCACTAACTTTGACTTTTCCTATAAGATACACGTGAAGACAATAACACAACCCGACCTTTTTCTTTTTACACACTCACTTCTTTTTACTGCCACTACACTTCATTCAATTCAACACACACAGTTCCTAAAACCTTGCATCATCCAATAATGTTTTACTTTTCCAGTAAAGTAGGTCAGTGGTCTGCAGCACAAACAATATACGCTCACCACACTCACAGAATTAAATTACACTTAATGAAACAAGCAAACACTTATACAGGGTTAAAGTGAGCCTTGGGTTTTGAAGTCAGCCTGAAATCAATACAGATCTTCTTTCCCTTTGTTAGGCCGGACTCTTCTTTTTCCACAATCTTCCATTAGAAGATTGGAGGATGTATTGATGTATTCCATGGAATACATTGGAAGATGTATTCCATGTATTGACTTCTGCTTGTCTCTTTAACATCTTTTTCGTGAATACATCACCATGCTCTAGACCTGATAAAACATAAAAATATTCACATTCACATTCATTGGGTTCTGCCCACATACTTATTATGATCACTCCTGCCCCCAGATGGTGATGGGAAGCTGTATGATGCATATGTGGTGTACCCGTGTTTCCAAGGAAATGCCTCCAGCGAAGCCATTGAGATTTTTGCCCTCAAGACTCTGCCACAAGTTTTAGAAGCATGTTATGGATACAGACTTTTCATCCTGGGTCGAGATAGTCTACCTGGACAAGGTAAACTATCCCATGGTAACCTTCTCTGTCCTGGTTTCCTAGTAGTAAAACACCTCCAGCATCAGGCTCCAGTACACTGCCATTCAAAAGTTTTTACACAGCTTTTTACCACTTATCCATTTATTTCATAAACTGCAGATTCTTATTCTTGTTTAACATTGTTGAGTGAGCAACTATAAATGAAAACATGTCAAATACAGCAAGTTTCCCTTATAAGATGAAAGAATCCGTAACTGTGCATCGTATTAAAGGTTGTGTGGTGATGCAGAGTCAAATTCCAGACTGTCCTTTAATAACTGTTTCTTCACTTTATAGCTTGTTTAATGTCTAACATTCATCTGGTGACCCACATTCTAATTATAATGATAGTTGTATTTAGTGGCTTTTTGTAGGTAAGCAGTGCTGAATAAAAAATATTACATTTTCTGGCTAATAAAGAATCTCAGATGGTGAACTTACTCTAACTTTATGTTAGGAAAGAATATTGTGTGTATTTTTAGCAAATGTTAAGTGAGTAAGAATGTAACAAATCTCAGTGTGTGCTAAAACTTTTGAGCGGTAGTGTATGGCTGCTCTGTATCTGTTGCTATAACATGAATCAGCCTCACTGTACCCCATCTAAAAGTATAGCTCACTAAAAGTAGATTAAAGATGATGGTACAACATATAAAATAGTCTCATCTGATTTCTGAACTTGTCTGACGGCCACGACCTTCCCAACACGATGCAGCTTGTGTTGTTTTTATGTCTGCTCAAGAAATTCTGACCTCAATTTTCTCACCTTAGGTTAAGTTTTTTGATGTTTTGCCTGCGTTAACACACTTAGTTTGTAACAGGGTGTCTTGTTCAGAATAAGAACCAACCCAGCGTGCAAAAGAAGGAGCAATGTGCAGAGCAGATAGGACCTACGGAGCTACGAAGTTTAAAATACCACTGCAGAAAGTTCTTTTGTACTATTTTCTTTTAAGTGTGCAGCAGTCTTTTTCACCCACACACACACACACACACACACACACACACACACACAAGGCCTTCTTTTTCATGTTCAACATTCTTTTACTAGCTGTTGTGAACACAGTAGACCTGATGCTGCTTTGCTTGAGTTGTTTCTGATACTGTGTGGGAGTTTGGGTCAACAAGAAGTGTGTTCAGTGCAAAATGTGCGACAAGAAGTTCATTTGAAGGCCCGACAAGTCTGATGAATCATCTCAGATATTTATGTATAGTGTTCATTCTCCCAGAACTACTGACACCAAAACCAGGAGCTTAGAAGCTCAAAATTGTGGTGAATTATACACTATATGGACAAAAGTATTAGGCTGCTGGCCATTACACCAACAGGGACTTTAATAACATTACATTCAAATACATAAACTTTAATATGGAGTTGGTCCCCCTTTGCAGTTATAACAGTTTCCACTCTTCTTGGAAGGCTTTGGAGTGTTTCTGAGAGAATTTGTGCCCATTCACTCTGTAGAGCATTTATGAGGTCAGACACTGATGTTGGGCGATCTCCGTTCCAGTGCATCCCAACCACTCCGCTCTTTTGAGCTACAATCACGCCACCTTTCCTTGATTAATACAACATACTAGTCAAATAAAATGACTAGTCAAGTCAAATTACTCTTCGTACAGTAGACAGTGATAAAGCTCCTGTGCCCAGAATAGAGCTTTGTTTTTACCTTTGGTTTATATGTGTTTCTTTCATTATATCACTTGTGTTTTTGCCACACAAATGTCTTAAATGAAAATATTCAAACATAGACAAGAACAATCTAGGCTGTAGACCCTTCACAACTGTATGATTAACAAATGTACTGTCTTCATGTGGGTATACATGGAAGGTGATTTTAGATGGAATAATGTCCTAAAGCATTGGAATAACCTTAAATTTACAGCCACATGATCTGGTCCTCTGTTTCAGCTGTGGTGGACGTGGTGGAGGAGACCCTGAGTCGCTGCCGTCGCCTCCTTCTGCTCTACACGAACTCGTCTCTGTACAGTTCGGAGGCGTTGGAGTGGGTGGAGCGGCAGGTGGGCATGCATCGCGCCCTGGTGGAAGGTTTCCTCAAGGTGGTTCTGCTGGAACTGGAGGAGATCAGTGACCCCATGAGCCTCCCAGAGTCGGTCCGTATGCTGCGGGAGAAGCAGGGGGCCGTGCAGGCCTGGAAAAAGAGTAGAAGGTGGAGGTGCTGGTCAGGGTGGACGGGTCGGAGAGGGACAGAGAACGACAGGAACGAACAGGAGCCCCTGAGGTTCTTCACTCTGCCTGCTCGCTTCTGGAGGGAGGTGCGCTACCGCATGCCAGTAAGAGGCAAAGCTAAGCCTCACTCGAAGAGAAAAGTGTTTCTAAACCTGTGAAGTGAAGACCAGTGTTGACTTAGTGACATTCCAAAGACCAGCAGGTCTGGTAGGACAGATGTTCCAGTTCCAGACAAAGGCACTCCGAGAGTTTCCGTACATGCTCGGCCCTGAACAGATCCCTGCTGCCACCCTGCATTCAGGATCTCAAAGAGGTCAAAGGAAGTTTATGCTGGCAGTCCTTCAAAACCTCAATTTCATTGAAGTGTGAAACAACAAATCTGTGGGCTTTGAGCAGCGGCATGTCTTTAGATGTAAAAAATAATCATGGAGCCGTCTTCAGAAAGTGGTTTCAGCTACTGTTAGCTGTGTGATCGTGTTTCGTTGTGCGCGCCTACTGCAAAAGATGAACCACAGATTCTTGTTCGTACAGTGATCATTAGCTAGCATTAATTAATGTTGGCTTCATTTAAACTGATAAAAGGGGGGAAGCTATTAATCCAAGTGCAGCTCCAATCTGTCCTAACACCATAAGTGTTCAAGATCACATTTAAACTTACGCACACTGCATGTCCTTGCGCACACCACACCTCCTCACACACACCGCACATCTCTACACACACCTCACATCCTTCAGAAAGTGAATGATGGTGCTGTGAAAGGCACCAATACAATGTTAAATGAGTGTAAGGAATCGAGACGTAATATTTCTGCAGTTTCAGAAGCTCCTCAGAAAACTAAAGCTGGCACTCCAAAGAAGTGATGCAAGTTGAAAGAGTTTTTCAGATGAAAGTGTGGACATGTTTCAAATGAAATCTGTCCACCTGGGTACATAATGAGCAGACACATCAGTTGAATTTTTTGTCTTCTTCTCTTTAACAACTCTTTGTCATCATACCACAAAACTCTCTGTTTTGAGAGTCTCTGTTGTGTGATTATCTGCCTCCCTTTCAAAATCAGTGAAGGTAGTGAAAGCCGTTCCTTTCTCCTGGCTCCTGGTCATCCAGCTAAAAATCTCAGAAGAACTTTAACTTAAATGAAGATGTGTTTTTTTTATACTTATTTTGATATGTCATTTTGGATCATTTCTACTGAAATGGACACCACATCAGTTTTTCAATTTTACTTCTACATACTGTGATAGCGATCCTTTTCAGTATATTAAAGAGCCCATATCATCACTTTTCTGAAATTAAAAAAGGCTTAAAGTTTGTAAATATTGTTTGAAATGGTATGTTTACTCCCAACTCCCCCCTCCCTAAATACAGTCCAAATATGAAAAATAAGCTATCAAAATGACATGTTTTCAAATCAGTTTTATGATGTCACAAAACTAGCACACTTAAATATATCTCATTTATTCATCAGACCTCGTATCATCAGAACACCCAGTAACTCACCTGGAGCTGTGATTGGTAATAAGGATTTATGTGGTAAATATTGGGTTTAATTTAGTATGTTTCTGCTTCCATTAAATTTAATATAGAATTTATGATCTCTTTTGGGCAGTGAGAGAGTTTTCTGTTAGGAATGCCAAATCTTCCTGATCACATGGCTATTAACCTTTTGAACTGGCCTGAGAGAGCCTGAGTGTCAGGATGTTCCCGGCAAATAAAGTAATAAACTAGCTTACTCGATAACACCCCTCCTTACAGAAAGCCCCCAACTTTAAAGCAGAAAGTATCTTAGGAAGCCTTATCAATCAAAGGTCACAAAAGAGTTTGCCATGGGTCAATGACACTGGCTGGCTATGGTTAATAAAAAACCAGGGATGTAGGAACAAAGGGATATAGGAAATAACCTCGGAAAAGTACTGGAAAAGGTGGGAACTTGAAAATCCAACTCTGTCTGTTATTGGCTGAAAGCCAACAAGGAAATGTAATCTGTCATCCTCCCTGGAAAGGCTATATACTTCAATAAAGTAGCAAGCTGCATTTCTCCGACCGCATTTGATTTTTGATTTAGAAAAATGTTTTAGATTTGGGTTCTTGTTCCAATTTTAGCCACTACATTGGTCACCCTGTCAGAAATGCTGTGATTGGTTATTTGCATATTGATATCACGATAACAATTAACATATATATTGTGAAGCCCCCCCAGTCCTGAAATGTGTTCACATAATGTAAAGTTTAACAACATGTTTAAAAATGAGAGAAAGAGAGAAAGAGATGTGTAAAACAATAAAACTCATTGATGAAACTCGAGTCCGTATGAATGACTGAACTGATTAGGGGTCTGGCAGTTTGGTGGGGGTACATGTTAACATGCTTATATGCTAATATTAAAACATAAAAACAAAGAGGTTTCCTTGAGTTCCTTATTACAATATATTTTTTTGCCAAATGATGAATTAAAATGGCAGGTAAGTGCGAATTTTTCAATGTCAGTGACAGAAACACACATAAAACACACAAAAGCTTAAACACTCAACAAGTAGAATATCAAATCTATAAGTATTTAATTTGGCCACTCTTCTGTGCCCACTCCTGCCTTGCATGTTTTTTTATCTAAAGGACTAAAACAGACATTTCTGAGGAGACAAGAATAAAAGATTGATTAAATGATGAAGGGAAAAGGAGACTCATAACAAGAAGACTGCCACCTGTGGAAAAATGTTTGAATGTATGAAATCTGAATTGATGGAATAAAGTAAAGTAATGTGGCCCCTTGTAGTCAAGCATGAACACAGCACAGCACACAGTGTGAACAATGTGAAATTCTTTCTCTGCATTTAACCCATTCACTAAGTGCAGTGGGCAGCCACCAGGGGAGCAGTGTGTGGGGACAGTACCTTGTTCAAGGGCACCTCAGTGGTGCCACTAACGGTCCTGAGATTCAAACCCACAACCTTCCGAGCCTAGATAAAGGCGTTCCAACCGCTCAGCATTCAGCACCACCAGTATACTGATCACCGCCTGATCATCTGGAATAATCTGCTTCTGTTTCTTCACTGGTTCAGGACTTCAGTTAGATGCTCTTTGTTTTGCTTGAATGATTCATACGTCGGTCACTGTGTGTCTAAACAAACAAAAACATTCCTCTGAAACTGGTCAGGTTCAGGGACTGGATTGAAAATAAGAGAATTTTGAAAGTCCTTCCTGAAGCCTGGAGAACTGTTCCTCAAGACTACATCAAAAAAACAAGAAAGTCTGGATCTCCGGTAGCAAACTACGAAGAAAAGCGCTCAAAACTTTGCACAGTACTGAACTACCTAACCTAATCTTTACTTGGGTTCTCGAAAGAGATTCATACAGCACATGGCCCAGCTGGAATAAGATCCCAGACACTTGTACATTTTTAGATGTTTAAAAAACACGCAAAAAACAACATCTATAACACACACACCGCAGCAAGCCACTTCCTCCCATTTCCTCAAAAACTCTGAGGAAAGTTGCAGCTACCGTTAGGTTTTTTATTTCACACATAAAACCACATGTTTTTTCAGACACTTTCTGATGAAACAGTTGATGCAACTGCTTCACTGGAAAAAGGTTCAAAAGGGAGGGGGACAGAAAGCTCACAACACAAAAGCAGTAAGAGCTGTGTGTTCTGACTCCAAGGGGAGAACTGAGGAACAGGTGCGTAAATCAGGGCTTTGTTCAAATAGTTTTGTGTTTTATTTAAGCTTAACCAGCGTATGGCTTTAACTAGTAGAGGGATGTGGATGAAGATTAAAATA
>JBBJLS010071291.1:0-11216 GCA_037577275.1 Bryconaethiops microstoma | reverse complement strand
AATTATCTTGTGTTCATACTGTCTGCAATGAAATAAAAGTTAAGGGACATTTGTGAATTACTGCTTTATTTTTTTATACACATTTTCCACCCTGTCCCAACTTTTTCTGATTTGGGGTTGTACATTATTGACAAGTAATATAGAGATTTGTAGTAATTAGGCTGTTATTGCTGTTATTATTATTATCATCATTATTATTATTTTGATTATTATTATGGGCTTATGCCAAGAAAGCTAGATTTTTTTTTCACTTTGTGTGTTTTATGTTTTTGTTTTGTTTATTTTAACTATACTTTTGAACACTGCCAAATGGTGCTGAACGTGCAAACTGACTTTTAACCTGAATTAAATCACAGGTCTAGTCACCCACAGGGTTTATTTGGCACCAAAAATTTGAAATCATCATTCTAATGTGATGGGCGTGCCTGCTTTCTCGCCGCTAACAGGTCGAAACGAGTTTCTGAGATTTTCTGTTTCTGTACTTTGTTTTCGTGGCTGTTGAGTGAGAAAAAGTGGTCTCGCACAGATCAGTTGAATGGAAAAGCAAGATTGTTTTAACTGCATCTCACTCAGCTGGGCATTTTACTCACAGCATGACAGAACTGGGACAGAGACAGCCGGCCGAACCTTGACTGTAACCCAGCATGGCACGAGAGCTCCAAAAGTTCCACAAGAGCTCCTGGACCACAAGTGGCTGATCACTCCTCTCTCTATATCTCTATACACTCCTCTCTCTATATCTCTATACACTCCTCTCTCTATATATACTCTCTATACACTCCTCTCTCTATATCTCTATAAACTCCTCTCTCTATATATACTCTCTATACACTCCTCTATCTATATATACTCTCTATACACTCCTCTCTCTATATCTCTATACACTCCTCTATCTATATATACCCTCTATACACTCCTCTCTCGATATCTCGATACACTCCTCTCTCTATATCTCTATACACTCCTCTATCTATATATACTCTCTATACACTCCTCCCTCTCTCTATATACTCTCAATATATTAAAGGCCCCATATCATCACTTTTCTTGAAGTTAAAGTAAATATTGTGTAAATAAGTGTCCTTCTGTCATACGTGAACAGACCACAGTGTAAACAGCACAAAATGTTCTCTGCATTTAACCCATTCACCCACGCTAAGCAGCGGGCAACTCGAGTAGCAGTGTGTCGGGACAGTACTTTGCTCAAGTGGACCTCAGTGGTGCCCCAATCAGTCCTGGAATTCAAACCCACAGTCTTCTGATCGCAGGAGCAGATCCCTAACCCTAGTTTCAGATGGTATTTTTCATGAATGGAAAATAATCTGCAAACGCTGTACATTTTCAAATCACAATTTTGTGATGTCACAAAACCAACACATTCAAATATATCTACTTATTCTGGCTACAGCAGTATAGCCCTGCATATTACTGCCAACAACTTTAATGATTTAAATCATTAGATCTTTGTTGGATTACATGAAGACCCCGATTCATCAGAACACCTGGAGCTGTGATTGGTCACCTGCCAGAAACACTGTGATTGGTTAGAGGCTCATTTGCATATTGTAGCCTTTTACAATATCAGTATTGCAGTGACCGATATCACAATACTGATTAACAGATTATATATTCTGCAGTCCTAGTGTGTAATATGTCTGCGCTGATTAAGACTACGCAATATATTATAAATCATTTAATCGTTATATATATATATATATTACCTGCTGCAACATTGACATTGTGCTAACAAATTAGAAATTTAATTGCATGGCTGACACTGTCAATTACATGAGCAGTTCAGTAATCTAGTCATTTATTAGTAAACAAATTTCTTAATTTCTCAAAATATGTTTTGTTTTGTTTTGTTTTTTCTTAAGGCCAAATGACAAATATTGGCTTAACAGTAACAAGAGTTCTTTGTGTTTGTTACACACTTATTATGCAGTGCATGTGAAGTAGAAAAAAACACAAGAATTCCAATTTGAACACGTGAAATAAGACCATTCAGGCTGCATGGCCATAAATCCAAGCTACGACCACATATGAAAGTGACTCTGAAGATGTCATTTGAAATGATCAGATTTATGTAGAGTTTTTGTCTGACGGTGGGGTAATAATATTATAGTATGTACAGCTTCTGTTCCAGTCTGTGTGAGTGGTAGCTTTGGTTTGGTTTTCCAACTCAGACAAGATAAAAAAAAGGTTCTTTTGTTAGAATTTACAAAGTACAAAATACAAATGTAAAGAGTGCAAAAAAACAACTCACTATAACCGAATACATTATATGGACGAAAGTATTGGGGCACACCTGTTTTTCAGGGTTTGAGCAAGGCCCCTTACTTCCAGTGAAGGTCAATCTTAATGCTTCAGCAGACCAAGACATTTTGGACAAGCCATGCTTCCAACTTTGTGGACACAATTTGAGGAAGAACCTTTTCTATTCCAGTATTACTGTGTCCCAGTGTACAAAGCGAGCTCCATAAAGACGTGGCTGGATGAGTTCAGTGTGGAAGAACTTGACTGGCCACACAGAGCCCCGACCTCAACCCCATCCAGCACCTTTTGGATGAACTGGAATGGAGACTGTGAGCCAGACCTTCTCGTCCAACATCAGTGTCTGACCTCAGAAATGCTACAGAATGAATGGGCACAAATTCTTTCCAAGAAGAGTGTAAGCTGTTACAGCTCCAAAGGGGGACCTGTAGTTGTAAAGATTAGGTGTCCCAATACTTTTGTCCATGTAGTGTAGTTGAAAAGGACAGAAACGAGGGTTAAGACAATCAAGACAGAACCTCAAGAAAGAAAATAAAACACCACAAAATGCAAATTATTGGCCCTATAACATTGATATCATCCTGTGAATGTATTAATTAATCCAGTAGGTTTTTCTATGTGTATTTATGAAGTTGAAAATAGAAGAGAGCTATTTTTACAGTGTTCATTATATGATCTTTTAGAAAACATGCTGACTGCCTCTGAAAAAGTTGTAAAATGTGTATTGTAATGGTTCTGGGAAAAGATATCATTAAAATAGTTTGTTCTCTCTCATCTAGGACCATGTGAAACTAGACTATTTTAATGGTATCTCATGACAGAATGATTAAAAGAGATATTCTTCCCTTGTATTCCATGTGAATTGGAAATCATAACACATTTACTTCTATGACATTTTCACCTGATTCCTTTCATTCATTATTGGCAATATTAACATTATTGACTGCCCTATTTCTTTACGATGATTCTGTAATCATTCTAATTTTCTACAGATTTTTATTTAGATTTTTTATTTAGATTTTTTTCATTTAGATTTGTTTTTTGTATTGTTTTTGTTTCTCTGTCTCTGTGTGTCTTTGCAGCCATTACATAAGCAATTTTCTCTGGGATGAATACAATTTTCTGATTCTGATTCTGAGTTCCCTCTATATAAGTGTTAACAGCACATGCAGTTCTCCAAATAGTATGCCTCTCAAACTATCTGCCTTGTGTAAAAGAAAAATACGTGTTCTTTTCCAAGGAAGTTCAGTTGAAAACCAAATTAAGGGATAGATTTCTAGTTGTGTTGTTTTCCCAGTCTTTTTTATAGTCAGTGCAATAACCATTTTGTTTAATATCAGTTTTTGAAGATGCTCTTAATTTCAAATTAGTAAGGATATTTGGTAGGATAGAATGTTCCATAAAGGCATTTCTGTTGATATGTATGAGTGTCTTTTTTGAGGTTCTGAAAACACTATACAGATAGAATTTATTTCATTTGTAGAATTAGATTGAATTTAATAAATAGTGTCCTAATCTCACCCACTGTTGCTTATTTAATTATGTCAAAACAAATGTATGATTGAACAGATTCTGAACATAAGGGCAGTAACAGCACGCACATCCCAGACCCTGACACTCCATTGGGGTCCTAAAAAGGTGTCTCCTCATGTATTTTATTCATGAACAGAAACTATTCCCATGTCCCACCTTCCACAGAACTGTTTAAAAATGTGGAATGAAATGCAAAACAGCACCATCTCCTGGACTCAACCCATCAGTGGGAACTTCTGGACAATTGCTCACCAGTACCATCTGCTGGCCGCTTCATCTACTGTCCCTAGGTAGGTTCATATTCAAAAACTGGGCACAAGAAAAAAGAAAACGAAACAGCACATAAAATAAGCATATAACCACATCTTCAAGATAATATAAGATAAGATAACCCTTTATTAGTCCCACAAGTGGGACATTTGCAATGATAGACCATTTAGAGCTTCAACTTTCTAAAGTACAGCACATTTCATGTCCTTCCAGCTCTCACTCAAATCGCCAGCTAACTATGAAGGACTTGATGGGTCCACTCAGATGGAGAGGGGAAAATATGCAACTGTGCTGTGCACTGGCTGTCCAGGACGGGACAGGATCCAAATCTACAGCTGTTCATTGCCTTCCACAGATAGAACCCAGGGACCCTATTGGTCAGAATGGGAAGGAGTGTATTTTGCAAGAACAGCTGAGTCACGGTGACCTCATATTGACTCTGAAGAAACTCTCCACTACGGGAGTCTCTA
Organism: Bryconaethiops microstoma; assembly: GCA_037577275.1. NCBI lineage: Eukaryota > Metazoa > Chordata > Actinopteri > Characiformes > Alestidae > Bryconaethiops > Bryconaethiops microstoma. Next base: position 6,669 of record JBBJLS010071291.1, on the reverse strand, counting down.
AAAGAAGATAAAAGAAATAAACTGAGTCTCTGCATTGTTCTTTTGATTTTTCATTTTCATCCCACGCCGTGAGGGCTGTTTTCCAGTGCCTCCTTAGTTCTTTGAAAGATATTATTCCTCATGGACGTGCTTGAGATAATTGACTCATAAAACTCATGATGGAGGGTGTGATCAAATAACATTTGAGGATTTCAGGTCACCTTAAGTTCAGTTGTATGAAGCAGTACCCGTGCTATGTGTAGATTATTGAATTTTCTAGATGCCACATTGGCGATGTGTATGTGTGTTTAGGCTTGAGTTGTTATACTGCTTGCCCTGTTAATTACTAAAAGGTTCATTTTCGTGTGTGAAATATTGATAATAAACTAGTGGTTTATTGCCATACACTCTGCTTGTACCTCTAGAACATGAATGGATTTTAAAACACATTTCAGGCCCAACCCTTCTCAAAACTATGATAGCACTGAATCTGTAGGCTCATTTCCCAAAAAAGTGTTTATGCACCTCCTTTCAGCCAGAAAACAGTCAGTTTGCCATTAAACCCAAGAGAGAAACGAACCTGGACTTTACTCACCCGCCCCCCACAAAAAGTTTTGCACATGTCCCCAGTTCACTGGCAGAAATCCGATGTCCTCATTACGCTTGGAAACTGTTTTGTGTGTATCTGTTTAATTGTGTGTGGGTGTGTGTGTGTGTGTGTGTGTGTGTGTGTGTGTCCGTGTCCAGGGGGGGTGCTCCAAACTACGTCAGAGTGGTGTCACGAGTGACTGTGTGTGTGTGGGCAGGTGGGAGTGTCTGTGTGTGTCCTTTCTACACACACAGTGTGCAGTATAAAGAGCGCAGCCAGTTCTCACCCACAAACTGCCCAGAACATCTGAACGACATGATGTCAGCGTCCAAAGAGATCCGAACGGAGCCACTGGTGGGGGCCATCGACCAAGGGACAAGTTCAACAAGATTTTTGGTGAGAATGCAACTGGTTTAAGCTGCGGTAGAACAGTGAAACTATCAGAGTGGCTGAAAACAGGCAGTAAAGTGTGGTTTGTAATGAAATAACTATTGAAATAACATACAAGTGGTCCACCTGCCCCTTTTCTCACCCAACTTCGCAAAAATGAATGACTTCTGGAACAAGAGCTCGATTTAATTTAAACATTTATGCCTTTGCTTAACTATGATTTTTTAAATATAGATACTTGGCTATATGCATTGCTGTTCTTGCAAAAGAAAGTATTTGCTTCCAAACAGTAATTGTCTCATCAATATTATTAATAGCAGTTTTCCTTGACTTCTAGAGGTTGTTCAAACATCCTGTTCAGTGTTATGCATGTTTATCAAATATATAAGAAGTGAATGACTTCTTGAGGCCATGATATTGTGATTCAGTACATTAGCATTATAAAAAGAAACAGAGCAAACAATCCTGACCGAATTTTCATTCTGTGATTGGTGAAAGCATTTTAAACTTTGAATGGTTGAGTGGGTTTCCTTTTGTTGGAGTAGGATTGCAGAGTTACCACATAATTCCATAAATCCATAAAATTTGTATCAACAACCTTCCAATGTTTATGGCACCTTGGTGTGTTGAAATAGAAACAGCTTGACAAACTCACACATTACCCTTAAATGTCCATTTGCTCTCTGGCTTTAAAGACACAGTGTTATCTCACATGCAGTTCTTTTAACTGTGTGTTTGGAATGAAAGGGTCTTGGTCATCTGACCAAGATAAACAGATGCACAAACTATTGCAGCATCAGTTGGATCATCAGTTGGCTGCGACAGACAGTGTTCTGAATCATAGTCTTGACACTGTGCCCCATCTTTCAGTGGAAATATCTAGGCCTTCTATTTTTAAAAGGTCTTTCATTGGGCTTTGGTGTAGAATACTTTTTCTCTAATGAAGTGAGAGATAATATGATTAAACTAAACCTTGACTGTTTTGTTTTATTTACTTTGAAGCCTTACAAGCTTCAGTCATTCACTCTAATAACTACATAACTTACATTCTTCACAACTACATAACTTACTTTCAAAAATATAATAATCATAGTAGTTACTGAATAATAGACTAGTATTAGCTGAATAAGCCTCGAATTCAGGGATTACCTTTTAGTGTCACTAGTGATAATAAAAGCATGGAGTAATTTGGTAGTGATTATTTCTTCCTTGTCAATCACTTTTCATACTCAATGAATGCAGAGAAATTCAAACAAAAATTGTAAATCTAAACTTTTCGTGTATTTGTAAATTTCCAATCTACATTTGTAAATGAGAAAAAAGACAGAAGAGCCATCTCTCACATCTTTGCCATGTTTTTTTTCCATTTCTTGACATGGGGGAAAAAGATGGAAGTGGAGAATTGAACCAGTTAATAGAACAGAATTAAGATGCAATATGACAGGGCAATACAATTATATAATTATTTATGCTATGTTAAATATTAGAATCATTTGAATAGCATAGAAAACTAAAGTCATATCTCTCAAAAACCCCAAAACACAAGATTTCAAGTCACTGACAACATCCTGGCTGGATTATTCAATGGCCAGATTACTGAATGCTTCCCTGCATGTTTCTTAACTCATATCAGACATTCTGTTAATAAGATACATTTTAACCATGTACTTTCTCAGGAATGTTTTCAGGAACATCAAATGATTTTATTTTTTGCTGTTTTTAACTTTGATTCTAATTTTGTTCCTGTTTTTATTGCAGTTAAAAGAATAGTTCAATGAATAATAAAATGGACACAATATTATACTTGTACTAACTGTACTAACAGCTATAGACATATCCACAAATCTTCTCTCAGTGTGCTCAAACTGCTTTCAAGACTTCATAAATGTGGTACATATATATTGCTGTGAGTCAGAACACAATGTGACTTACTATGGGAGATAAAAACGAACAAAACTTGACTATTTATCCTATGAATACCCTTTGTGTGCAGGCATGTAATGGAGACACACATTTGTCGTTTGGGCTATTTTTATTTATACATGTTCTTATAACTATTCTGTACTGTATGTATTGAAGTTCTGTTCATTTTTGTAGCTCAAATTAAGTGATATTGGGTTCTAAACCACATCTACAAACCGGTGCCACCTCAGTGATAAGCTGCGTGGTTGTTATGTGATTTGATATTTAAAAGATTTGGATGACCATTCGCTTCTAATGTTTGTTAGTCTCGCTAATCTAAAGAAGCAAATTCTGGGCATCAAACGTGTCTTTACTGATAAGCTACATTGGGGGTAAAGTGGAAAAGTGAGGACATTTAATTTCTTGCCAAATCTGTCCTTTACAATTTGATTATTATCACATTATAACCTTAACATTTCAATTTAAACTTAATCTCCCTTACATTTCCTACATTAACTGCAACCTATAGCCATGTTATGGTTTACTGACAGACAGTGCTAAATTTACAACTTTCTTTAATAATCAATAAATCCTTTATATGTGAAAACAACTCAATACAACCCAAGGGTCAGGGATTAGTGGCTCATGAATCATCTATAACTCTCTTAGGTAAATTATGCGCACCCTCTAAAAGACAAATGGAAGGCATGGATAACTAATACATAAAGGGTAGACAAATGAACCCTAATAAACAAATAATCAACACTAGTGTTTAAATATTTGGAAACGACTGGCATGGCAATAGCATTTGTGTGCGTCTAGGTTGGCTTTCTAAACGTGTCCTTTCATTTAAGCATGTCTTGTGGATTGAATTATTAGAGCAATTTTATTTTGCTCTATCATCAACCATAATAAAAATATACACTGTTTTAATTATCCTATTTTACTGTAAATACAGTAACAGATACACATATTAAAGTTGCAGGAGTCAAGGGCAGAAAAAACAATGCAAATCTGACAGAAATCTAACAACCTTTGTGCAATGAAACGACAAAAATGAACAGAAGCTGAGGATACCTGAGAACAAGTAAATTATAAATGGTCAAACTGAAATGTAATTCATTCCTATGCTCTTGCAAGCACATGAAGCTTCACTTCACTGCAGTTTGAACAGGACTGTAAATGTTAAATGCTAAAAAATGCTTAAAAAATGATCAATTCTGGCTTCACAGCTTAGGCCATAGTTTTTCCTAGTAAGAAGACTGGGTAACAGGTAAAGGCCCGACTGACATTAGCATTCATAGAGATATTCTTGCTTCCATGATGTTTCCCAACTCTTTGACCTGTGTAGTTTACTGAGGTTGTTGTTGACATTTCACCTAACTTGGAAGTCTGCAGAACACACATCTGGTGGTTCAAGGTACAGGTTTGCTGGTTTAAATTGGTTTAACCCTTTGTACAACATACATTTACCCATGACCAGGACAATGAATGCTTGGGTTCCACTATGCCTGCAGCATTTAGTAGTTCAGTCTTTCTCTGGGCTCAAATCCTAAGAGAGAGTGGGGAATTTTTGGCCTGTTTTCTAGCTTTAATTGTTCCCTGTTTTCTCACTTATTTTTACCTGTAATTTCGTAATGTACAGACTTGGATAAGGACTTTCCTTTATTATGTAATACTGTACTTTTTATGATGAAGTGATGACAGAATTTCACAACTTGCCTTCTGGCATTTAGATAAAACATATGATTTGCTAGCACCTTTATGGATGCGATAAAAGTTTTTACAGTTGCCCTGGATGAACTAAAAGGCCCTCTGAAACTCCCTTTATAGAACACTGGCTCCCAATGCTAGTCTAACTAATCAGCTAAATGACACTCATTTCTGAGATGGAGTGGTTGTGGTTGAGCAAATACAGTAAAATGTTCAGCATATAGGGGCACTCCAAGACCAGAGTTATGGATCATTGGCATAGATATTACATTTTACTACATTTTAGTTTTTAAATCCTGTAGATTATAACGCAGTGAGATTTACAAATACACTTTTGGCTTATTTTAGGCTTGTGTTCTTGTGACAAATGGTTAATAGGATGCTGAGGAAGAAACAAGCGTTTGTTTATTAAATCTGAAACATGACATATGTGGCTGTCCTTTGAAAACAAAGGCTAAAGAGAACACCACAAACTAAACCAACAAAATAATATAGAAATATTACACATTGACTGACATCATTACCACACATTCAAAAAGGAGAAACCAAGAACTGTTTATGAACAGACACATGAGTACAAACAAATCGAGCAATGATTACACAGATTAGGAAGACTGGATAAGGCAAGATTACCCAGTTTTCTCCCCCATTTAATATTTGCCAGTTCCACCTTAGTTGTATTTTTATGATTTTACAACTGAGTTAAGATAGGTATGTGAAAATTCGGGTTACATCACTGTCGAAGGAACAGATCTGTGTCATAACTCGAGGACCCCCTGTACCAAGATTCATGTGAGAATTTACTTTCAAAAATAACGTGAGCCCTTTAGTTTTGACAAAAAAAGAATCTCTAAAACTGTAGTTATAATAATACCATTATTAAATCATCACCTTAAGATCTTTGCTTTGAACATTTTAGTTTCACATGTCTCTTAATCTTTCAGAATCTGCAACACCATGTTGTTCTAGGAGTTTGTAGTGCCGGCACTGTTTTCTATGCTGTGGTGCGCTGGGGTGTCAGCAGAAACCAACTTAACAAACTGATCAGAAAAGTGGCTCAGTGGTGGGTGAGGAACTCGACAATGTGGAAACTGTGGCTGAACATCCTCCCCCTGTCACACATCCTGAACATCCTCCCCCTGGATATCCATCAGACTCTGTAACCCCTCTCCCTGTAACATATCCACACAATAATCAACCTACTGTTACTCAGAAGTGCAATTTTTATTGTGTACTAAATCATAATCATCATGAGCAAAATCGTTATTTTTTATGTGCAAGAATCTTATCATGTGCAATTTCACCACTCATGTCACTACTTACGCAATCGTGTTATCATGTGCAGTGTCACTACTATGTGCTGTAACAGACTCAGTATAGAGAGCAACTCCAAACCACTATTTCTGTTATTTAACCAACTGTTTCAGGTGAAATATTTTATTTATTTATCTATAGTATTTATATTCATCTCTTTTATTAACCACTGCAGATTGCTTTTAGTGTACTTTCTGCAGAGTTTTATTTTGACTTTATATAATATTTTATATTGCTGTTGTCCTTGTGTCTGTGCAAAAGAAACTTGAGCAATTTCAATTCTGAGATTCTGATCATTTGTAGCTGTGTGTCAGAAAGCAATTCAGTTCAACTCAATTTTATTCATACAGCTTTTTTTTTTACAATGAATGTTGTCACAAAACAGCTTTACAGAATAAACCCATAGTGAGTCAAAGGCAAGAGGCAAGGAAAAACTGCCTAAAGCTGAAGAAAGAAACCTTTGGAGGAATCAGACGCAAAAGGGGAACCCGTCCTCCTCTGTTCAAAACGGAGAGAGAATGAGAGTCTCTATGGAAACTAACAATACAAGGCCTTTGTGAATAGACTGCAGAACAGATTGGCAGTCTATGGATTATAGAGTAGATTCAATTAAGAATCAGCAGATGTAGTTTTTGTTGGAGTCAGTGTGAGGAGAAACAGTTAGAGTCAGTAGAGGTAGTTTGTGTTGGAGTCAGTGTGAGGAGAAACAGTTAGAGTCAGTAGAGGTAGTTTGTGTTGGAGTCAGTGTGAGGAGGAACAGTTAGAGTCAGTAGAGGTAGTTT
>JBBJLS010071290.1:0-11217 GCA_037577275.1 Bryconaethiops microstoma | reverse complement strand
CTGTTCCAGTTCATCCCAAAGGTGCTGGATGGGGTTGAGGTCAGGGCTCTGTGTGGCCAGTCAAGTTCTTCCACACTCAACTAATCCAGCCATGTCTTTATGGAGCTCGCTTTGTGCACTGGGACACAGTCATGCTGGAATAGAAAAGGTTCTTGCCCAAACTGTGCCTACAAAGTTGGAAGCATGGCGTTGTCTGAAATGTCTTGGTCTGTTGAAGCATTAAGACTAAGCGCTTCACTGAAAGTAAGGGGCCTAGCCCAAGCCCTGAAAAACAGGTGTCCCAATACTTTTGTCCATATAGTCCATGTCTAGGAGAAACAGTCTGAATGAAGATCTTATTTTTTCTGCTCTTATGGGTAAATAACGCTGATCAAGCTTTACCAGAGAGTAGATCTCCTGTGTGAAAAACTCTTTGTCCACGTCTGAGAACACAGGCACCTCCACCTTCTCCTGATGTTCCATTAAAGATCTGCCAGCTTCTTCTGAACCCCTTCTCAAAGATAGGGTTCTTAGACTTTTTCCACCTTAAATGGAGTGGTGCTTTAACTCAGACTCTATGTGCCTCAGTAGAACAGCTCTCCTGTTTAAGGTGGTCTGAAAAAGATCTGCAGAACAGGACCACCTTCAGCCTGGTGTTCCTTAGACAGCCTTTATCAAACACTTTTATTCATATTTTTATAGAGATCTGTCCTTACCAGAGATCTGTCTTTGATGACAGACGCACTGCAAGGCACAATGTCTGAGATAATGAACTAAAAACTACAATCTAAAATAAAAACACGTGTTATGGTCGGGCTTTACCAGCGGACGGACGAGCCGGGGTACGTTTAAACACTCTTAACTAGGGCACTTCGAAGGGAGCGAGCTGTATTTTTACTTTCAATTTAAAATCAGATGTTAGATTGCATTCTGAAAGAAGAATATATTGTCTCCCGCAATATGTTTTATTATTACGGCTTTGGGTTGGATGATGAAATATGTAAAGCTGTTATATTTTTATGTGCTACGTCTTGGGAACAGGGAGTTTAGGAATAGGAGGTAGGGTACAGAATAGAGGGTAAGAAATAGCGGGTAGAGAATTTGAGGTAGGGAGTAGGGAATATGGGCTAGGGAACAGGGAGTTTGGAATAGAGGGTAAGGAATAGGGGGTAGGGAAGCGTGAATAAGGGTAGGGAGTAGGGTATAGGGGTGTCGCCTCGAAATGAAGCGGCACCGGCAGGGGACAGAGGAGACATGGCGCTCCCCTTGCTCCGATGGAGCTGCAGGAGGCCTCCCCTGGTTCTAAAGTCGTATTTGAGGGTTGATAGAGCTGTGGAAAGTCGGGCTCTCAGCAGGAGAGCTGCACCTTGGGCCCCGGCTCTGGGCGGGGAGAGGTGTTACTGCTCCGACCCCAGGCGGTACCAGAAGGTGGTGGTGCTGGGAATCCCGAACCCACTGATCTGGATCAGAACTAGAGTTTATTACTTTCTCATTCGGACCTACTTCGATAAAGAGTTCAGTATAGAGGAGTTCAGCGACGGAGCCAGACAGGTAACACACACTCCATCACTTCAATCAGGGATAAAATACACACATCACAAAGTTACACTCAGTTAAACAGGAGATTAATACACACACACACACACACACACACACACACACACAGACTGAGGTAGAGAGAACGACAGACTGATAGAGACAGACAGGTGGATGGATAAAGAGACAGATTGATAGAGAGATACATGGACAGACAGAAAACAGAAAGACAGATAGACATACAAACAAAGATAGACTGATAGAAAATCAGTAAGACTGACACACACACAGACAGATAGATTGGTAATAAAGTACACATCAGACCCTGGTCCCTTTCATCACCAGAGTAAAAAAAAAAAAAACAGACTCTTCGCTGAACAACTCAACCACCTTGTTTGCATTAAATCATACAGAATTTGAGGAGTGATGAAGCTGCTCAGGTGGAAGATCAGTTTCTCACAGCACCTGTTCTGTTTTTGTTTTAGGCCTTTTCTCACGTGTCTCGCCTGCTTTCTCAGTGTCAGTTTGATGCGCTGGAAGGTCTGGTGGCTAAAGATGTGAGTATGGTCATTGCTCTGAAACCCTGCTGTGTGTTTGAGGTGACTGTACTCAGTGGTTTTCTCTGCTGTAGTTAATAGGAAAGCTGAAGGAGAAATGTGCTGATCTTCCCCTGAGCCACAAACGGGCGCTCTCCGCTGATCCAGATGAGATCATGTACACAACTCCAGGGGATGTGGGCATTTACTATGACGACAACGGTGAGACACTTAGTCTGTGCGTGTAGTTCCCACACTATTCATCAACACCATAACTGAGGACCACCAGACAATCACAAAGCTTTGCTCTGTTCCAGATGCCAGCACCCCTTCAAAATATTAAATTGTTTATTTGTCACGTACACAGTTCTACATGTACAATATGTAGTGAAATGTAACCCTGAATCACTCTGGAGACTAGAAAATAGAATAAAGAATAGGATAATAAAATAAATTGGCAAATATATACAAATGTAAACAATATACATATAACAATATATACATGCTATAGACTAAATGTGTCTGAATATTTACAGTAAAGAGTAAATAGATGTGTGAATTGCAAATGGTGAATATTTTTGTGTTTTTTAGTTTAAGAAAATGTGCCGAAGGTATTATGGTAGGAGTTTTATGATATGGGGAGTTCCATGGTATGATGAGTTACGGTATTTGGAGTTTAGTGGTTTGGGGAGTATTATGGTATTGGAAGTAATATGATATGAGGAATATTACAGTACGTGGAGTATCACAGTATGAGTAGTATGAGTAGTCACGGTTCAGAGTTTGTGGCCTCAGTCGCTCGCAAATTTAACGAATTGTTCGCGGAAGCCGCAGATTTCCTCCGCATTTGTTTTGCTTTTTTTCCATGGCAATTATTCATGCATTTTGTGCTAAATTTACTAATTCATTTCCATATGAAATATGACTGCATAATTAGCACTGTCGAGGGAACACAGAGAAACCGTATATTGGCTGCTACTCTGTGACGCATTTCTGGCAGATACAGTCCAGCATTCCTGCGTCAGAACAGAAGTGTCTCGAGTGTTTCTCTGACTGTTCTCCTGTTTTTCCCTTTGTTCTCCTTAAAGCCCTGTATTTTTATTACTGTACATTAAATTATTACTGTGTTTACCTGCTAATACCAAAAAAAAATGACCGCGCATACCAAGGAAAACGTGCGTGCATGAATTACAGTACAGTCTATACAGGGGTCGCATCTGTATTTACATTCCAGCACTGTGGGAGTTCAGAGCAAACTGTACAGTATAAATACAGGTTTACTATTAAGGGTAATGAATTATGCTGGAAATTAAAATGTTTTGGGAGCATATTTGAGGGCATATTTAGGGTTTACACTATAAAAATAGGTATTTTTAGCGTTTTTTTTTCTTCTTTTTTTTCACATCACAAATTCGCGGTTTTTCACAATTGGCAGTTGCCCTTGGACTGTAACCCCTACGAATTTCAGGGTGTCTGCTGTATTGCAGTGTGAGGAGTATTATGGTATTAAGGAGCATTATGGGATGGGGAGTATTATGATGTGGGGGAGTATTGTGTTGTGAAGAGATAAGAAATAAAGCCCATACCGTACCAATCTCACTTTCTTCAAACTGAGATGTCACTTAATTTCAACTACAGTTGTTTATATGGTCCCAGACACTGTATGACATACTGTTTATCAGGAGAAATGAATAAAACCATGTTGCAGAACAGTAAGGCAGTGTAAAAACACTGGTGTGAATTTTGACCACATTTTTGTGGTTTTTTTTTTTTTTTTTTTTTTTTTTTTTCTGATATCATACATTTGCCCCTGTTTATTTTTTTTGGCCTATTTTTCAAACCAAATGCTTTTATTAATATTTATTTTTTGTCTCTTCCTGGTCCAGTTTATCCTGGTTGAGATTCAGTTGATAATATACAGAACAAAGTAGAGTTTTAATTAACTGCTTAAATAATAATAATAATAATAATAATAATAATAATAATAAAATAATAGTAGAAATAATTATTGCTTGGAGAACTAATTATGTCTGCTCTCGTCTCAGGGAGGAAATTCGTCAGTATTCTGATGCGTTTCTGGTACTTAACCAGTGCACATTTACCAGAGGACTCGATGGAAGGAGCGCGTGTTTTCCAGGTGGCCATTGGTGGAGACGGCGAGAGGGCGGAGAGCAAGAGGCTGCTCACAGCCAATTACGAGTGAGTATGCAAATACTGGTAACAAGGGGTGTAAAAGTGTATGATTCAACTTTATCAGTTTTATAACATTATAATCAGTTACAATTGATTATAAAATGATCAAATATGCACTTATTTATAGGCCAGTGTAAAATGTTTGGGCTGTTTTAAATTGGTAAACAATTGTTTTTTATTGTCTGTATTCTACTGATATGTACATATTTCCACCAGCTGCATGGGAATCACAAAAATTGTAATCACATTGAATCAGTTTCAGTTTATTGTCTTTATTTATTCTTGTTTTTGTTATTTACAATAGAAAAGGAGGAAAAGGGATGTGGAAAACTAAGAAAATAGTTGTGTATGAGCTTAATCTAGGAAGTGGCATCGAGGTAAAAAAAAAAGAAAAAAAAGAAAAGTTAATTCAAAAACTATGATTAAGGGGCTTGTTTATTTTTACCTGCAGGTTTCAGAGGGAGTTTACGCAGGGAGTGACCCCAGACTGGACCATCACGAGAATAGAACACTCTAAACTCCTGGACTGAAATGACTGAAGTCTGTTTGTGTGATTTCTGTTAGTAAACGTTTGGAAAGTGAAACACCTCGTGCGGATGATGGTGTCGGGGGTGTATGTTGTGTGTAATTGGTTTAAAGGTTTGATTCTGTACTGTGGTAGTTTAAACACATTTATTTGCACAGTGCCTGTTTTTTACAGGAAAAATCTAGCGAGATGTTCACACGAGGACTCTGACTGAAATGGATCCCCGCTTCTCTTTAGAGTGTTTTGCTGGATTTCCACTGGTTTTCTTTTAGTGTCTGAATTCCAAGATGATTTTTTAAGGACACTGAGAGCTCCTGCAGTGTGTTTGTCATTCCTGAAGGACATTTTAGATCAACTGAATGGGTCCACAATGCATTTCAAGCTTCTTGGTGCTGAGGAGTGGACAAAAAAAACATCTGCTGATTGAGCCAGTCAAAACTCTCCACTCTCTGAAGAAAACTTAATAAATGGCAGCTCTCTATAATTTAAAAAAGACCTGGTCGTCTACTCCTCATCATATAAAAACATTGATGACACTGATGTTGGTTAATGCAGGTATGGATCAGAAACTACAGGAATGTACAGACATCTCCTCATAGATGTTGCCGTTTCAGGTTCGTCTTAAGGTTCAGGATTAAAGGAGGATGCAATTTTAGTCTCAGTCAAGTGGTAAAAAACAATGACTGTGTCAGAACTCACTTCCTGATTCAGAGCCGTTTAAATGGAGTTTAGCCAATTTATAGCTCAATAGTAATATCAATAATATAAAATCAGTAAAAATGTGAATACAGAGGTAGTAGGGACCCATTTCAGTTACAGTCATGGTTTGCGCTGTGGGGATTCAGTTCTCTGGAAAAAAAAAATTCCCCTGCAAACTTGCTTTAAGGTTAAATAAAGAATGGATTATCAGCATCTGCTGGATCACTAACTGAAACTAATGCAACACAAAGCTGAAGTTAAAGAAATATTTCTAGCACATAACAGTGAAAGAAAGCTGCCAGTCATCAGTCAGCCTGAAGTCAGTTCTTGATTTCATAAAGTTGATTGTTAGCTGTTTATTTTCATTCATTTCTAACCTCATGGACGGAATCATTTGTTCAAGCCAAACTTTCCTTTCCATGTGTCTTTTTGTCGTTGCTTGTTTTTCTTACCCTAGAAATGGATTTTGATATTGTTGAACACTCGGAAGTAGATTCAACAGACCTGTATTGTCAGACAGTGGAAATAGCCTTGAAATTATTCAACACGAGAAAATTTTCTGAAACAACGTTTGTGGATCATGTTTAATTTTCTGGGAGGCAACAGTTAAATTGCACGGGTGAATTCAGCACTTAACATACACTATGTGGACAATAGTATTGGGACACACATGTTTTTCAGGGTTTGGGCTAGGCCTCTTACTTCCAGTGAAGGATAATCTCAATGCTTCAACAGACCAAGACATTCTGGACAACACCAGGCTTCCAACTTTGTGGACCCAGTTTGGGGAAGAACCTTTTCTGTCCCAGTGGACAAAGCGAGCTCCATAAAGACGTGGCTGGATGAGTTCAGTGTGGAAGAACATGACTGGCCCACACAGAGTCCTGACCTCAACCCCATCCAGCACCTTTGGGATGAACTGGAATAGAGATTGTGAGCCAGACCTTCTCGTCCATCAGTCTGACATTTTAAATGCTCTACAGAATAAATGAGCATAAATTCCCACAGAAACTCCCAAAATCTTGTGGAAAGCCTTCCAAGAAGAGTGGAAGCTGTTATAGCTGTGAAGGGGGACCAACTCTATATTAAAGGTCTATGGATTTGAATACAATGTCATTAAGTCACTGTTGATGTAATGGTCAGACGTCCCAATACTTTAGTCCAGATGGTGTTTAAGCCACACAGCAAGACTTCAAATGGAATCTAGAGAGGAGTGAAATTCAGCCTGGAGTTTTTTTTTAACAGGGTGACCAATCACAGCTCCAGTTACTTGGTGTTCTGGGGGTTCTGATGAATCAAGGCCTTCATGTAATCCAACAAAATTCTAATATTTTAATATTTAACCATTAAAGACCCTGATTGGTCGAGGTGTTTTGAAAGGGTCTGAATTCTACATTTTCCTTCTATTTCATTTTTCCATCATGTTTGTGTGCATTTGTGAACCAAAAATATTCATAATCCATTATAGTTCATTCTTACTAAGTAGACTGAAAGAAATGTGAACAAATGTTTTACTGCAACAGGCTGCAAAGGACCTAAAGATACAAAGTTCCTGGATAAAGGAGTTCCAGTCACTCAGCATTCAGCACCACCAGTATACTGATCACCACCTGATCATCTGGAATTATCTGCTCCTGTTTCTTCACTGGTTCAGTACTTAAATTATATATGCTTTGTTCTGCTGAATGATTCACACGAATAAAAATCATTCCTCTGAAACTGGTCAGGTTCAGGGACTGGACTGAAAATTTGTCTTTTAAAGTCCTTCAGGAAGCCTGGAGAACTGTTCCTCAAGACTACAATAAAGATACAAGAAAGTCTGGATCTTGGGAAGCAAAATATGAAGAAGTGAGGGGTGCACCAAGACTTTTGCACAGTATATATGTGATTCGTGGTAAAAAAAAAACAACAAAAAAAAAAACAACAAAAAAAACAACATATCTTTCATTTTAAAAGTGTGAGTATGATTAAGATTCCCTCACTACAATACCCAGCATGCATCACGCAATTACAAGCCAGGGTCCGGACTGCCTTCCAGAGAGGCTTCGAAGTAAACAATGGGAGTCGGCTCTTTTGAATAAACACTGGGATTTGGCTATTTTGAGTGAGCAATGAAAGCCTTTTTAGTAACTCAGTATGAGAAAGACTGCTTGATTGAAAGTGTTCCTGATTAAACCTTTAAAAAGCTGCTGTTGTAAAAGGAAGAGGCGCGAATTCACACATTCAGCTGAAACATGTGACTGATCTGTTTTCTGGTTACTACATTATTTATTTATTTTTATTTCCTATGTTCACAGCAGCATTAAAACTGTGACACGTTTATGCACAAGACCCACGTTCATTATAAAACAAACTTTTAACGCACATGCAATAGTGTTTGATATTTTTACATCGAATCTCGAAACGTATTTATTGTCACAATTATACGGTTTAGCATAATTACACAGAATTCTTAAAGTAATATTCGTGCACGCATGTCAAAACAGCTGAATTTGGCTAAATTACAACTGAATAATTAGAAATTATATAAAAACTTTTAAAAAAGATGCAAAATGAAGAGCCGTTTGGGATCCAAAAGAGTCGATTCTTCATGGTGATCTGAGCCAAATGATCCGGATCATTGAAAAGAGTCTGTCACGATCTTCTGCTCCTTTAAAAATAGTCTAAATCGTGATTGGCTGAAAGTCTCCGCCCATTGCCTCCGCTCATTGGTGGAGTGTGACACTTCTGGTCTCTCATTGGTCAGAAGCGCTGTCCGTTATTCTTCATTGGTGTGAACCGGTAGGGTGGATTTTTGATGGGGGGAAGTGGAGGCGAGGGGTCCGCGAGTGGAGTAAACACGGACCTGTTGGAGACATGAGGGCACCTGTGCTCGCGCTCCATGCCTGCGTGCTCGCGCTCCTCCTGCTTGGACTGCGTGAGCTGCTAATGGGCTTCGAGGAGAACCGCTGCAGTATGACCTACATGTTCGAGCATCCTGAGTACCGGGTGAGACCACCACATACACCTGAAGACCACCACGCACCTGACAACCTCCTCACACACGTCTGAAAACCTTCTCACACACACACACACACACACACACACCCGAGAACCTTCACACACACACCTGAGAACCGCCACACACCTGACAACCTCCTCACACACGTCTGAAAACCTTCACACACATCAGAACACCACCACACATCTGAGAACTTCCACACACACACACACACACACACACACACACACACACACACACACACACACACCTAACGACTGCCCCACACCCGACAACCTCCACACACACACACCTGAGAACTGCCCCACAGCTGACAACCTCCTCTTTCACCTGACAACATCCACGCATCTACACACGCCTAAGAGCCTCCACACATCTAAGAACCTCCTTTCCCCTGACAACTTCCACACACACACCTGAGAACCACACACATCTGGGACCAGCAGGGGAGCAGACAGGTCTAGACAGTGGTGAAGGAACACCTGTGCTTCTTCTCACCCGCCTTCATCGAGCTGCTCAGTAACAGATTTACAAACTCTTACGAAGTATTCACTGTGTTTTTTTTTTATTTATTATTATTTAAATAAAAACCAAGTAGTACTTTAGTAATAGCTACTAGTAGAGTAGGTGGTGGTGTAGTGGGTAGGATACCTGCCTCTGGACCATGCGGTCATGGGTTTGAATCCTACCTTCAGCACCACCACTGCGTTAACACCCCCCACCCCAAGCTGCCCCAGGGAGACTGTCTCCTGTAGTTATGGAATGGAAGTCGCCTTGGATAAAAGCATCTGCTAAATGCCATAAATGAAAATGTTCCAGTAGATCATAATGTTCCATTCGACTGAACAATGTAAGAATCTGTAATCCTGCTTCACTACAAACCTCTTATTCAAGAGATTTGTCCATTTTTATTCAACAAAAGACAGCAGCCTAAACTGAGACGGAACAATAAATCGATTGTTAAATCATTTTTGTAATATCGGTTCCTGCAATGTTGATATCGCAGAAGGCTGTGTTATGCAACTAACCTAGGAGTGTCAAACTCCGGTCCTGGAGGGCCGATGTCCAGCACAGTTTGAGGGTTCCCCTCCTCAAACACATTAACTAAACCTGATAATTAACTGGCGAGGTGAACCAGGTGTTCCTGAGCAGGGAAATCACCAAAACACGCTGGACCACGGCTCTCCAGGACTGGAGGTCGACACCCCTGATCTAACTGATCACAGTGTTTTGACAGGGTGACCAATCACAGCTCCAGATGAGTTCCTGGGTGTTCTGATGAATCGAGGTCTTCGTGTACCAAACAAACCTAAATTATTTCACGCTTTAAGCGTTAAAGACACTGATTTCCTGAGGTGTTTTTATTCCAGTTTTGTTTTTGTTTTTTTCAGGACATTTTTATCCCTTAGAATTAAAGATGTTGTTTTTGTTACTGTTCCTTTAAGACTGATATATGTAATGGATCTTTTTGTGATTGGCATAAAGCGGGGCTAAACTGCTGTTGCCAGAATAAGGAGATATATTTAAATGTGGTGGCTTTGTGACATCACAAAACCTATGAAACTAGGAGCGTTGTGGCCCTGGAGGAGAAATGTTTCATCTCACTGTGTACTGTGTAAATGCCTGAAATGATAAATATCACCTACTTGACAGAGAAGTACAGGCTCAAAGAACAACCCTGCTGTAGTACTACTGCGACCAGACGATATTCTTAGCACATCCAGTCTCTACCAGCGCAACCCTTGAAACACTGAAGCTTTCAAGTCCTTCAGGATCAATGGCAAAGCAGTGTAGATGTTGTTCTGTCAATCAATCAATCAATCAATCAGTCAGTCATTCAAACACTGTTAGTTAAACATCAGAAATACTCATTGCAGTGTAGCCAAGCATACATGTGCATATAGAAGTTAATGTCTATAACAGTGGTGTGATGCCATCTTCTGAAGATCAGAAGGTAAGTACCTGCCACCGACTCACTGGTGTGTTTATTTGCAGCGGATCCAGCTTCCTCGGCGCGTGGCACGTCAGTACCCAGCTTACGGACTCTACCTGTATGGAGAAGGCCTGTATGCTCAAGAAACACGGGGGCTTAAACTCACTGGAGCTCCAGTCCTCTTCCTACCTGGGAACGCCGGGAGCTACAAGCAAGGTAAGACTAAGATAACCGACTAGAGCTGCACAGTATGGACAAAATATCAGTATTGAAATTTTACTGCTAAATATTGCGATTGCAATGCCTTTCAAGATTATTAAAGGGCCCAAATGATCACTTTTCTAGAATGAAAAAGGCTTAAAGCTTGGAAATATTGTTTCAGATGGTACATTTACACCCCCATCCATACAGTCCATATATGGAAAATAAGATACAAAATCATAGTTTTTTTTGATGTCACAAAACCAACACATTTAGATGTGCACTATATGGACAAAAGTTTTGGGACCCCTGACCGTTACACCAACAGGGACTTTAATGACACTGCATTCAAATACATAGACTTTAATATGGAGTTGGTCCCGCTTTACAGCTATAATAGTTCCACTCTTCTTGAAACGCTTTCCACAAGGTTTTTGGAGAGCTTCATAAAGACGTGGTTGGATGAGTTCAGTGTGGAAGAACTTGACTGGCCCACACAGAGCCCCGACTTCATAAATGCTCTACAGAATGAATTGGGTCAGGCACTGATGTTGGACGAGAAGGTCTGGCTCACAATCTCCGTTCCAGTTCATCCCAAAGGTGTTGGATGGGG
>JBBJLS010071289.1:0-11218 GCA_037577275.1 Bryconaethiops microstoma | reverse complement strand
CACACACACCCTCTCTCTCGCGCGCGCTCGCAGACACACACTCTCTCTCTCTCTCTCTTTCTCAGACACACACACACACACTCTCTCTCTCACACACACACACTCTCACACACAGACACACACACACACACGCACGCACACACTCACACATACGCAAACACACGCTCAAACACACACACACACACACGCGCACGCTCAAACACACAGTGCTCAGGAGAGGAAGATTTGTCTGTTATTGCTAGAGGTGAAGGCAGTATATGTCTAATATTTCTCTGTTTGAGATTGTTTTAAGACTTTAAGTTTTCACAAAATTCATTTCTAGACATTTTTAGATTGAAGGGCCCATATCCTAGATTTTTCTTGTATTAATTTTTTTCCCCGCTGATGTGACATTTGTGCGCTTTATTCCGACAGCGGTCCTCATAACTTGGATTGGAAGACTAAACGTAGGTCGAAAAGCCATTTATACGTAAATCCGTTGGTTTTGTGACATGATTCTGAGTTTTTGTAGTTTCCACGTATGGAGCCGACTGAGGGGTGACTAGTGTGGTTTGGAAATGTCAGAGTGTGACCTACATCTAAATAAAAGAAAATAAGAGATATTTCCATGATATTGGCCCTTTAATGCACTTTTGCCTGAAGGCAGAGGAAATATCTGCCGGCGCAATGAGATCATTTTAGTTGCTAAGATTGATTTATTTATTTACTTGAGTAATCTTAAATACCCGTAAAACATTCTTACAGGTAAGTATTAGCAATCATTTTGAAGGTGTAATTATATTAATAGATTATAGAAAAGGAGTTTCGGAGCTGCATCCTAAAATGTAAACCGATTAGGACGAGTCTCCATTCTTTTCTTAGTGTCTCCTATGATAAAACTGTAAAATTGAGTGGATTTCAGCTATGGACACACCCAGTGGGGAGAAACACCCAATGGCTATCAGGGGTCCCCCTCCCAGTAAAGTTGGGGGTGTGGTAGGGTGGGAGCTGCAAGACAAAATGAATATAATGAATATTTGTTGATGGGGGTGGAGAATGAAACAAAACAAAATACTCGTTAACGGGGAAAGGAAAATAATGTTCTGTGTTCTGTACAGAGAAAAGGAAGCCAAATAATTGTCAAATTATTTATTTCTATTGAGGCTTTCGTGGGAGTCTCCGACCCCCCGAGCCCCCCTCTCCGACCCCCCAAGCCCCCCTCTCCGACCCCCTGAGACCTCCCATATTTCACACCCTAGCCACACCCACATTCAAATAAATTGATATTAAATCCTATTAAATAAATATTGAATCCTAGAGACTGTGATTTTTGGGCTGTATTGTGTTTTCAACCATAGAATCTAAAATCGTGTTTATGGTTCCACTCCTACGTACCATTGAAAAGAAAATCCTTGGTATGGCCTCTCCCCAATGTCAGTTCTCTCTCTCTTTATCATCCAATCATCCGTCCTCCATCGTTATCCAATTTATTCCTGCCTCTGCTTATTATTTCTTCTTATTTTTCCATATCCTTGTCTTACTCTCTCATTTCTTGGTCTTCATGGTCTTTAAGCAGCGTGAATAATGCCCAGAAACAAGGTCCAGCTACGTGTAGGTAATTGGCGAACCGCACACGGCGGATTACGTACAATAACAACGCGAACGATAACGGAGCAGGAAAGCAGCGAGTGTAGGTCCGAATGTGGGTTTGTTTTTACAAGCCCAGATACAAAATTGCCATTCTTTTACTCGATTCATTTAAATCTCATTATCTCCGACTTCCATTGTCTAGTTCCATGATAGCTGTCCTCGTTTTTCAGTTTCTTATTCTCTCTCTCTGTCTCTCTCTCTCTCTGTCTCTCTCTCTCTCTCCCCACCACACACACAGAGACACGTACATCACAGACTGGCTGACATTTTATTCACAAACTTTAAGGAGAATGAGAATCAGTAAATTCCCCAAAGATGCCGTACATGAGCGAGAGAGAAACGAGTGAGGGGGGGAGAGAGAGAGGAAGGGAAGGAGAGAGGGAGAGAGAGAGAGAGAGAGAGAGAGAGAGAGAGAGAGACAGAGAGGGCACAAGAGCGGGGAATAGGGATTTCTTCTCTAATAGTTCCTCTTTTGTTCTCTCTCTATTTCTCTCTCTCTCTCTCCACTGTGCTCCTTCTCTCCTCCAAACAAAGACAAGGTTATTTTTAGAGTTGTTCATTTTTAATCATCCCAGTGATCTGGGTGTGATGAGTGTGTTCGTGTTGTTTTGAGTGCTCTGGGCTTTGGGCCTTTTCTCCGCCCCCCAGGCTTCGTACCTGACCGCCAGCTAAGTGCCTCACCGCCCACTTTCACAGCCTCCTTTTATTCCTTTAATCGCATCTATCGCCTTTAATCAGCGTCAGATTAATTCACCAGCTTAGTCATCACGGTCTTTTTTCTTAAATCTCAAAAACGATTTGTTCTTTAACCACATGCTTTTGATCTCCTCACTGTTTTAACTCAGTTTGTGTCCGGCCACGAGAACACAGTGTGTTCCCGATAAAGAGCCCATCTGTGTGTTCAAGACCACTCGGCCTGTCGTAAATATTAGGAAGAACGTTGGATAAGTTAACGTTGTAAAAGCAAAATGTTCTTAACCCTCAGCACTGTTAAGAACATCTCTTCATTAGGGTGTATCAGGCTTGTAGATGTGGTTTAGGACACAGTATGACTTACTGTGAGCTGTAAAAATGAATAAAGATGAGCGAGCCAGACCTTCTCGTCCAACATCAGTGTCTGACCTCATAAATGCTACAGAATGAATGGACACAAATTCACACAGAAACTTCAACATCTTGTGGAAAGTCTTCCAAGAAGAGTGGAAGCTGTTAGAGCTGTAAAGGAGGACCAACTCCAGATTAAGGTTTATGGATTTTAATACAATTTTATTCAAGTTCCTATTGCTGGAATAGTCAGGTGTCCCAATACTTTTGTCCATATAGTGTATGTCAACCTTGAACAATGTGGCCCTCGATCGAATTGTTGTAGCGATTTATCAACACTGATATTGGTATTTTACACCCCTCTTCAGCACATTTTCTGTTTTATTCAGTATAAAATGGGTCCAGCAGATTTTTTTAGATACTTCTGGAATTAAATGTCAAGATGAAACCAATGAATGGAAGCCATATTGCCCCTACACCCGCTGTAGCTCGTTACGCTCTTTCAGAATGTCTGGGTGGATCCTTTGAGCATTGTCGAGCGTCATAGAGCACTTGTTAAATAAAACAAGAATTTAAATTGAAAACAGAATTTATATCGCCCCCTGCATTTTCTACAGTGTATTACAATTCGTCAGATTATTATAGAGCATTACGATTTTGTTTTTAAGTAAACAACTCTGTCAGTGACTATTACGTTGTTGTTTTTTTTGTTGTTGTTAAGAGTCGTCCCCGGGCTACAGAGCTGAGTTCATGGAAAGTTACGGGTGTTTGAGTGTGTGTGTGGGATAAATACTTTTTTTTTTCTCCCCAAAACTGCAGATTATAATAGAAAAAGTAAGACGTTAGGTGGAACACAGCTACATTTCCACACATTACACTCGTGAGCATGGAAATATCACACACACACACACACACACACACACACCAGCACAAACTTGTGTGTGTGTAAGTGTCCAAGCGATAAGCGTATTTCACTGGGCAGTTTAGTCAGCGGTCAGGAATTTGTGGGTTATCTGCCATCCTGAGCTAATTAAACAGTGCTGATAAACACATGATACAGCGCTCCGCGACCACTTACAGCAATCACACACACTCAACACTCTCGGGCTGTGGGGTCCACACACACACTCCCCTCCAGCGGTCATATACAGGCCTGCTGGGCCAAACGGCCCTGAAGATTTCCATCATACAGGCCCAAACGTATTCCAAACAGAGCTCATTTTCCACATACCTGCAGCGCGGCAGACTGTCGGCTGAAGTGCTGCGGCCAGCTGGCTGGAGAGCCGGGCATCTGGATTCATTTCCCAAAGTCTGAACGCTGAAGAACTTCAAACCCACTATGAACTCGTTATAGTGCATTTAGATGCTGGCATTCGAGGCGCGGAAAATTTTCACCGTGTTTCAAAAACATCCTGCCTCTGAAAATATCAGATTCTCAGAATCTCTGAACTACACTAGAATACACTACGAAACACAATATACTTAAAATGTGTTTAACTCTACCTTAATTCCCCCCTGAAAATACTCCAAACCCCTTCATCTGAATTAAGTGGCCGTTAATTTGGGAAACTGACCCCTTAATTTTATCTTAGATTTGAAGCATGAGTGGGAAACCCTTTCATCTTAAATTTAAGGCGTTAATTCAGGAGGTTCTATTATTTAAGGGGCAAATTTGAAAAAGTAAGAGGAATATTCAGTAGATTTACTCCTTAATCAGCCTTAATCTGTGCACTTTTTCCTTAATTTTTTCTTAATTTCCTGGAAATTACGGTCAAAATTAGGGTAATTTTAAGGGGTCAAATTAAGGGGTTTGGTTTCGTAGTGTCTTACATGGAATTCACACACGTTTTAGTAAATTATTACTCCACATTTCTCCAGTTCTCAGGTCCTTGCACTGGTACAGAATTGATTCGGTACAGAATTGGTTTCAATAACTCCATCTCTGATGTGTGTGATGTTTATGATCCCGGTGGGTCTCTCAGACCTGCAGGAGCTGCTCAGCTAGTGGCGAGAAGATCTGAAACTAAACCTGGTGAAATGGTGTTTATCCACTATGCTGTCCAACCAACTGCCCATCAGAATCAGATCTGCACCGACTGGAGCTTTGAAAACCTGCTAAAAACTGCACTGTTCTCCTCCACCTTCTATTAATTATCTGCGCTTCTACTGCACATTTAATCTTCTTTCATTGATTTAATCGTCTATGTATTTTTTTCTCTCTCTTTTATTCTTCGTTTTTACTTCTTACTATCATAATATTTTTATTCTGTTCCTGTCAAGCACATCAATTGACCTTTGTATGATAACTGAGTATATTAATAAACTTGACTTGACCTGTGACTACAACATCAGACTGTGAATGGAATAACCTTTCGCTGTCCTGCTGTGTCACCTGACAGCTGAAATGAGAAGCTGGTTTTGTTTTTAGCTCCGAAGGTGAAAATTTATTTTCTTATGCAGAACCAGACTGATGAGTTAGCTGACATGTTAAGTAGAGTCTGGAGTCAATAATTAATGGCAAAAGAGCTCTAAACGTCTTCAGTAAGTCAATTTGGAGCCATTCGAGTGTTTAGACTGTAAACACAGCCAGAACACTTCTATACAAGAGTTCAGCTACTCTGCATTTCACAAAACGGGTTGAAAATAACTTCAAATATTTCCAGTTTATGTGTGTTTGGCACTCAGAAAGGCCTAAGATGAGCTAAATTCAAGGTTCAAGATTACACGTGCATGTACACGTACACAGATGATGAGACGCTTCTCCTTAGACCACAGAGTAACATGTAGCAACACTCAACATTCAACAGTGCAGGTAGACAATGGATGAAGAATAAATAGAAAATTAGTGCGGACGCTACGTAAACCTAATAATGAGAATTATGAGAATTGCACCATGAGTACGATTATTGCTTGCCTGTAACTAGATACTAAAATTGACGTATCAATGGTTTATTAAACCCTTATGCAATAAACTCCAGAAGTCACTTGACACCAGCTGAAATATAAAATAAAATGTTGGAAATTAATAATGCTAATAAGATGGGATTTTAGGTGATTAGTCATTTCCATTAGAAAGTCTTGGTGTTTGTTTCACATTATAGTAGCTAATAATGCGATTATTAGTGAGTTTCACACAACGGGCCTCCATGTACATCCTAACACTGGTTATAATGAAAGAAGCTTAATGCTCAGTAAACCATGTAGAACAAGAAACTCAGCAGGAGCTTAATAAAACCCGAATACCGAGGTGTTCCTAAAAGACTCCGTTCCTACTGTGGATAATATTTTTGTTGGATTTGTAGCTGCGTCCATGATCCCTATTTCAGAACTGCTTTGCGTATCGTTCACAGCAAGTATCTGATCTATGATCCACACATAGCAACTGTTGCTAGGCTGGGCAGACTTCACAGAGCACTTGGAAACATTTCCCATTTACCCTAATGAGAAACTGCTCTTTAGTGTGAAATACCTGCATTTAGAGTCAGTTCTTCATTTCAAATGAGATACTGTGGATTTGTGGAAGGTCACACTGTTCAGACGGATCAGGTGCGCTAAATTAAAGTTAGCCCTGTGGTTCCAGTTCCAACCTACTTTCAGCCGCAGCTCGGCATTTTACACCACAGCCTCCTACTGGATGTGTGTTCTTAAGCACAGTTCAGCGGGCTCGTGTAGATTATTGGGACGACCTGCAGATTATTAGGCTGTTTTGTCCATTTGAAGCACTACATACTATTACTGTGAAGCTTAGTGTTAGCCTTTAGCTTAGCATTTCAACATAAACATGTGTTCGTGTACACTTTGTGGTACATATTCTGTATTCTTTGTATTTTCTGTACATAAGATCTAGGTCGTATATCATATTGTATCGCTCACACTTATGCACTATCGTGTATATAGTAAATACGCTCACATACTTGGCCAATAAACACGATTCTGATTCTGATTCTGGCCCAAATCCCCTTTATAACAACACAAATGCCCGTTTGGAAAGTGACACCATGTCAGAGCCACACAAATTTCTGTAAATGTTAAGAGTAGTTTTAGCCTTCGGCTTAGCACTTCTACACAAATGCTCCGTTTCTAAAAAATGACGCAGCCTGTTGTATTGATTTCTGTGATTATTAGGGTTCGGCTTTGCTTTCTACACAACTGCTCCCTTTCTGTAAAATAGCAGAAAGGTGAGGCGTGGATTAGGGTTATCTTTTAACATTTCCGAATAAAAGCTAAAGACAGAACATTATACAGTGCATCTTTAGGCACTTGTATAATGTTCTTGCTGGCTTTCCAGAACATGCTGGTTCCCTCGGTCAATGCCTCTAGTGGTTTGTGCCATCTAGTGGACAAAAGCTCTACTGCCAATAATGTAAAGGACCTGTGTAAACATGTATAACCAAATCGCCGCGGAATCATGTGTCTGTATGACACACCTTTTAAACTGGAATCTCAGCGTTGTGTAGTTTGATTTTCTTGTAAGATAGAATGAGATTTGTTCTGTAAAACCTCTGGTTTGCTTTAAAGGAAGGTTTAGCATGGTGACGAATGTCGCCAGCCTGCTTAAATAACAGCCCGGCTTGGGAGTGAAGCCCTTTAAACCGGAGACTGTCTTGTGAAGTGTTTGCCGAAAAGGAGAGAGTCGCTTCACAACAGTAACAATAAAAGAACACGGTTGTGGGGGGACTGTGGATGGGACGGTTTCATGGAGTAGCAAATCCAGGTCAAGTGGTCCGCGAAGGGGATGAAGCCGGCAAGCTGCAATAATAATGTTGCTTTAAAACCCCACTCAAGAGACCTTCACAGCACTCGCCCCCCTATTTCCCCCGTCTCTGATTAGGGTACCCTGGCTGTCAAATGAGCACGCAGATCCTAAAGAGGCCGCATTAAAAGCAACAACCTCTGTTTTCTCATGTGCATTGATATTCGCATCTTAGCCCAGAGCAGGAAACATTCTCAGGAAAACACTTGTCATGCAAAACAATTTATTCCTGCTATGCGTTCTATTTAGAGCAAGTGCACCAGCTGGAGTGTTTAGGATCCTTTTATATCCACAAAGATGTCGCCTGTTTTTACAGCAGGGGCAAATAAACCGATCAGACACAGAATCAAAGCCATCTGCCTTATAGTATGTGGGTCCCTTCCATGTACCACCAAAACAGCTCTGACTCATTGAGGCCTGGATTCTACAAGAC
This sequence comes from Bryconaethiops microstoma, assembly GCA_037577275.1. Taxonomy (NCBI): domain Eukaryota; kingdom Metazoa; phylum Chordata; class Actinopteri; order Characiformes; family Alestidae; genus Bryconaethiops; species Bryconaethiops microstoma. Next base: position 3,359 of record JBBJLS010071289.1, on the reverse strand, counting down.
CACTGAAGGTGCTGTGGTAGCAACACCAAGGCATTACAGCAGATCCTTTGAAGTGTAATGTGATCATTTGTCATATGTAAACACTCATTGTGAACAGCATGAAATTCTTCTCAGCATTTAACCCATGTGAAGCAGCGGGCAGTGAAGAACACAGCGCCCGGGGAGCAGTGTGTGGGGACGGTACCTTGCTCAAGGGAACCTCAGAGGTGCCACTAGCAGTCCTGAGACTTGAACCCACAACCTTCTGATCTCAGAGGCAACGCCCTAACCACTAGGCCACAGCTGAACCTAAAGTCATGTAAGTTGTGAGGTGGAGCCTCCAGGGATTGGACTAGTTTGTCCATCATGCCCCACTCGATTGGTTGATCTGGGGAGTCAACAAACAGAACTTGGTCATGTTCCTCAAACGGTTCCTGAACAGTGTTTGCAGTGTGGAGGGATCATCCTGCTGAAAGAGGAACTGCCGTTAGGAACGGTATCTCCATGAAGGCTTGAACTTGGTCTGTAATGTTTAGGCGCCAAAGTAACGTCCACTTGAATGCAGGATCCATGATTTCCCAGCAGAACATCATCCAGAGCATCAGGCCCTGTGCACCCATGACCCTGTCGCCAGTTTCTTCGGTTCTCTTTCCTTGGACCACTTTGGTAGCTACTGACCACTGCACACTGGGAACCAACCTCACGACCTACTGTTCTGGAGATGTTCCGACCTCACAGTTTGATTCTTGCCAAAGTGTCTCAGATCCTTAAACTTGCCCATTTTTCCCTCTTTCAACATTGACCAGGAAGTGACAATTAACTTACAGCCTAAGATAACATACCACACCCCCCCCCCCCCCCCCCCCCACCCCTCATGCCCCCATCCCTCAACAGGAGCCACGGTGACCAGATCATCAGTGTTCTTCACTTCATCTACAGTGGTTTCAATATTGTTTGGTTTATATTTAAGTGTTCCCTGTAAAGGATGCGTACTTCGACAAAATGTGCTAACTGTGGGTGTCTTCATCTTTAGTAGATCTACACAGTAGATCCACACTAAAAGTCCATTAAGCTCTGAAGAGCAAGCTGTAAAGGAAATGCCATTATCAGACAGTCCTGACGGTAAATCACTATTTTTTCCTGCACCCTCCTTTCAGGTTGATCATCTCTTCATTGCAGTTCTGTCACTGTTAATCCAAACTGCTGCTTTATCGGGTCGATGGCTCCGGAGTCCACTTCCACATGTATCTGTCCTCGAAAGTAGAACATGTTCTCTTCATAGCCTGGAAAATCCATGATGGATTATTCCTGTCTTTCCACTCTGCTATGACAGGATCCACCTGAGAATAGAGATTTTTTTCCCCCAGATCTGGTCCCTTTTTCACAGCACTCGAGCAAACATGGTTCACCACGTCCCGCGGACGATCCCATGCTGGACTTGCTGATGTCAGCGAAACTGGAACTGTCTCACTACAGACCCCGGTGACTCTCATTAGATGAGACAGAATGAGGCCGCTTTACATACACATACACTCGTTTTTGTCACACCCTGTTTCCTCTGTTCTTTCCTCCTCTCCGTCCCTGGTCTGTTCATCACTTAATCGCTTTCTGTCAGCAGGGGAAGTTCTGCGTTCCGACCCTGACACCCCAACACACCATGAAGGGCTGCGCTAAGTGACCGAACCAGACGTCTAGCCTCTCTACGCGGGCCCTGCTGTGGCGGATATGGCGACACTAATAACATCCTAAACCATTAATATTCTGGTATAGATGTGACTCTGAACAATTCTGACCGTCATTCAGACTGGTTCTCAGTTGTGGCGAATGGAACCAGACGTCTGTCTCTAAAAGCTCCTTCGCTGATGGGTTTTCCATTATTTCATTATTAAACCTCAGTACCTGATTGATGTACTGGAGCATCAGAAGTGCAATGCTGCTAAAACATGGTCTTATACAAAAGTACCTCCCTTATTGTAGGGTTCTGCGTTTTTAGGATGACAGCGAAGGCTTCAGACATCACTGGAAGTTTTGTTTCGTGATCATACATTGTGTAGAATCAGTGCTTTTGAAAATGTAAACTTTACAGTGTTTGGTACTTTTAAAATGGTGTAAGATTTTAATTATATGCTGTTGGTTAAAAGTCAAAATAATGAAATACGCCAAAGCAGGAAAAATACCCTTCTTAAATACGCTTCCTGATGTCTGAGACATTGTTTTACCAGAGTTTTGAGAAGCTTTTGGCCCTAAAACTAAACCCATTCATGGTGTAGGGATACATGCAGTGTATTGTGAGGTAAAATAGTCCCCAAAGAAAAGTGATTTAGTTTAGATTCACTATTTTACCATCATCAGCATCCATATAAACAGTCACTGGTGGGTTTAGAGAGTAAATAAAATCGCTATATTTATGTTGGAGACACGGTGACCCCTGGTTTCATTCACTACCACTCTGAACGACTTTGTTTACTGTTAACCTCATCCGCCCACTCAACACACATTTTCCTCCAGGCTCCCTCAAATCAACTTCACTTAGCTCCTCCGACTGAGGAGGGAATTTTTAGACAGAACAATGTATTTCTGGAAATACGAGCACATGTGAAGTGACCCAAGCATGACAAAGGCCCTGGCAAGCCGGTCAGCAGGAAAACAGAATATATTCAGAAGAAACTGACCTCCTCTCCCACCTGAGAACATTTTGGTACATGCAGTATTTTTCTTACTGCGAGCCAGTTTTCAATCTTTTTTCAGACACTTGGCAATAGTTTGGTGAAAACCAAATTTATAGAAGTGTGTGGGCAATGTTCAGGCTGTTGCTACTGTGTTTAACCGTGCTTATGTACTTTAGGCCATATTAATAGAGAACAGTGAGTCATACAGGGTCAGAAACCACATAAGGAAGTCTATTAGAGATTACCGAACACCTCCACATGGTCTGATGACTGCAGTTACCACAACTGGAGGGGTATAAGCTTCCTTTATTTGCTACATTAGCCTCACAGAAGAACATTTCAGGCACTAAACATATTCAAGCTGAAACATTCAGACTTCTAATCATCATACAGTCTTATTACAAAACTTGGACACCCTAAATTTCCATAGTTTACAAACAGAGTATCCCTAAAACTACTCCTGCTCAAGCCTCATCCAGCTCTTCATTAAGGTGGAGTAGACTTTATGAACAGCAGCCCCGATGTTGTCTGAAATGACTGCTTCTGGTGCTACAGTTTATTTTATTTTTACAGCTCACAGTAAGTCACACTGTGTCCTAAACCACGTCCACTAGTCTGATCCACCTTAATGAAAAAGTTCAGTTCATTTTTACAGCTCACAGTAAGTCATACTGTGTCCTAAACCACGTCCACTAGTCTGATCCACCTTAA
>JBBJLS010071288.1:0-10000 GCA_037577275.1 Bryconaethiops microstoma | reverse complement strand
CATAACCAAGACTGGAGTTCCAATAACCGATCAGAGCCCAGAATGCTCACGCTTACAAAAAGGACAAAAAATAGTTAATAAATTCCTCATATCGACTTTATGACCTGTGCTGATCTTTTTCTTCCCAGTCCTAATTTTTTGCGGTTATTTCTGTAGGCACGTATGCTAATTCTAGTAATGATGTGTCCAGAATCTTTAGTAAATGTCCGTGGTGAAATAATACTACCACTGCTACCAATACTAATAATAATGGCCCTATTTGCTTTCAGGGAATCTTTGGACATCCTCTATCATGGGAGCCAACACAGGGATACTCTGAGGAAGTTTGATCAAATAAAGTACTTAAACATGCAATTCAGTAATTGGTTGGAGTTCATTTTCATCTTTAATTTAACCATGAAAGTGTCATTAATCAAGCAATAAAGGGAGAAATTGTGGTTGTCACACAAGTATTGGTCTCTGTAGTCGCTTAGCTTCACCTGATTATGCGAGAGTTAAGGCATGATAGTGTTTTTCCCCGAGAGCCGCTTTGTTTGATGGGTGAAAATTGATTCTATGGTCTCAGGATGTGCTAAAATGTACACTGTAATAATTTTTTTATATACATGATCTCTGCTAGCAAACCCGGAGTGCATTGAAATAGCTCAGCTCAACAGCTACAGCTGTTTCATCTGTTCCAGGTATAAGAACTGTGGCATTAATGAAGTACATTTCAATCATGTAACATCCCACATGTTGAAAAGGTCAGTTCATGTGTGGGAATCTTGCTCTTGTTTTCATAAAAAATATCAATAAATGAATGGCGGGATTTCAAACCAGCCGCGGGTGAGTTTTTAACCATCACTGGAGGCTGTTACCATGGTAACTCGGAGAGGTGGGGGCCCAGTTTCACCTGCTGGGGTCGGTTGGCCAAAAAGTGTTTTATCCAGGAGCAGGTAAGTGGTGGGAGCCCCAGGTTGGCTAACTTGGGGATCAGAATGTTCGGTATTATTGTGTTGAAGGCTGAGCTAAAGTCAATGAAGAGCATTCTGACATAGCTCCCCTGTTGCTCTAGGTGACTAAGTACTGTGTGGAGAGCAATGGCTATGGCGTCTTCGGTGGATCTGTTTGTCCGATATGCAAACTGGTATGGGTCCAGGGTGGGGGGGAGACAGGCTTTGATGTGCCTCTGAACTAGTTTCTCAAAGCACTTGGTGATGACAGGGGTGAGTGCAATGGGGCGGTAGTCATTGAGACTGGTTATGGGTGACTTTTTTGGGATGGGGATGATTGTGGCAGATTTCAAGCAGGATGGGGTGACGGCTTGTTCCAGGGACAGGTTAAAGATGTCAGTGAAGACCTGTGCCAGCTGCTCGGCACAGGCTTCAAGCACCTTCCCAGGTACTCCATCCGGAAGCTGCTGTAAGCCACTGTGTCTGTGTGCGCCGCCATCTTGAGTTTACTCAAGAGTTTATTTGAATATGCACATTTTATTTATTTATTTAGTTTTCTCTTTTCTGGGTTTTCCCGCGCTGAGACACAGAGGCGGGGTTTTTCCACACTGGTCCCTTATCTTGCCTGCTGTCCTTTGCTCTGCCTCTTTTGTGACCGTGCTGAGGCAGAGGAACTGTAATGCATCTGGCCTGCTCCAGTGCCTAATTTTGGTTTTCTTTTATCACAGCAATAAATCAGCAATTTTAAGGTCAGTTGTAGCGTCCCTCCTTACAAAACACAATGTAGAGTGAATGAGGGAGAGGAGACAGAGACGACCTCTGTTACTATGGTGCAGTTCAACCCATTTGTCTGTTCAGCTGCTGCCGAATGCTGGGGTTGCTGCATCGATGGGACCTTCCGCTGGGATTTGTTGCTGAGTGCTGCTGCCGTCTTCGGAGACTCTCGTCTGCACGAACTGTTTTATATACAGGGACTCTGAAGCTGCATATTTTTATTTCTACGTGTGTGCATTTGAGGGTGACGCGACAGAGCATTGTATATATAAGTATATAACTTTGAATTTTTTTTTCTCTATTCGTCTATTCGTGTCCCTTTAGCTAGTCTGAATTTTGGTAGGCTAGATCACCATTAATACAAAGGGTGATTTTCCCGGGCACTCTAGTTTTGGGAGGGGCCACCTTTGGATAAGTCTGGTATGGCTGATGTTAGCAGGGTCATGGATAGAGGGTACTGTAGTCTTGGGAGGGGGAGGGGCCTTCTCACATGTAGTACTCCAGGCAGCCTTGACCTAGTTAGGGGCGACAAAGTTACACCATTTACACTCGTGCGCCAGGACGTACCACCATTCAATCTCACTGTGTCTGACATCCCAGTTAAACCGAGTAGTGATCAGGTGGGCGAGATCAGTGCTAACATTAGTCAGTCTGTCACTGCAAGTCTTTTGAATAACGTTCAGTTAAGTTCATCAGCAACACCCTCTGCGAGCCATTCCTTGTGGGGTGATACTCTTACTGATGCTTCTAAATTTAATCTCATCCTTAAGTCTGAGAGGAAAGAGCCACCGTTTTTTAGAGGTGATAGCACGAATAAGTACACTGTATGTGAATGGGAGGGATTAATGAGGGGGTTTCTGAGTAAGAGTAACTACACTGGGAAGGAACTTGTGGACGAGCTCCTTAGCAAACTGTTGGGCCACGCCAGGGATGTAGCTCGAATTTGGCTCCATAATAATGTCCAGGTGTCTATTTCTGGTGATGTGGATGCTGTCATTTGCATCCTCAGGCAACATTTTGAAAGTGTTGTTCATTTAGGTATGTCTCTTGCAGATTTTTGTGCTACCACACCCTATGCCAATGAACAACCACTTGATTATTGGATAAGGTTGAATAACTTTTAAATGTGATGTGTGTCAGAGTGCTGACCATTCTACCCAGTCTCACTGTAGGCTGCATAAGTTGTGCTTTTCGTGTTTCAGTCAAGATCACACACTTGCACAGTGTCAGGGTAGGTTTCAGGGTGCGAGGCATGCTGTTGGTTCTACCACAGTGGGGGCTGTGCAGAGTCCTTCTCAGGGAAACTAGAAAGCCTCCATTTGGAGGATGGCAGTGGCAGGCATCTGAGTTTTCCCTCCAATGTAAATGATGACATTGAGTCTGTGTATTCATATTTGTGTGAGACTTTGCCGAAATCAAGTAAAATAGTCATACAAAACACCATGAGAGCAGCGCAGAGTGACAGAGTTTTACACATCTGTGTTAGTGCAGGACAAAGTTGATTTGAAGGGGCCCACCCTTAGTGCAGATGTTGTACCGCATCTGAGGGAAGCAGGTGTGTTGCCAGGTGAGTCTCCAGCCTCTGTTGATATTGTCCTGGTTGGCTGTGGAGGCAAGCAGACTAGTCCTCTGGGTGTATGTGACTTGGCTCGTGAATTGAGTTGTATGGATTCAGTTTTAAGGTTCCAGTGTTAATTGTTGAGGGACAGGTGGATCCATTGTTTATGTATACAAATGTTTTGAAGCCTCTGATCAGGCAGTTTAAGTCCAGTGATGTGTTTTGGCAGGTCAGGATGATAATGGTCAATTTTTGCATCTGTTATCCAATCTGGGGAGATGGAGAGGTGAATCCATCCCAGATAAAATGGGTACACTGAGGCTGAGGAGTGCAGTCACGCTACAGCCCATGACTGAGCACCTTGTGGTGGGGTAGAACAAGCATCTCTGTCAGCAGCACGGTTGTTGTAGAACCCAGCGCCTCACACTGTATTAATAGACAGATGCTAGTAGGGTGTGTGGTCACTTCCATGTGGGGAGATGGGTGGCTTCCATTCAAGACTGTTAACCCCACGTCGGCTGTAGTAACTTTGCATCGAAACGCAAAAGTGGCTGATGTATATCCATGCGTTGCACTAGAGGTTTTTAATCAGGACTTTGTTTCACAGCGTGTGACAAAAGTGAGTGCAAGCAGTTCTCATGGCAGCTTATCTGTTAAGAGTGATTCTGGCAATAATGTAGGCAATGGTGACTGTTCGCTGCAGAGTGTTAGACTAGGTGCTATTCCCATTGACAGTTGTCAGGTCTCACCTTATTGGAAGAATAAGTTAGTTGACCTAATAAAGGAATATGAGTCTGTCTTTTCTCGTCATCACCTTGACTGTGATGAGTCACATGGGTTTTGTCACAGGATTAGGTTAACGGATGACCGTCCCTTCAGATTGCCATATCGCAGGTTAACCCCAGCACACTATCAGAAGTTCAAAGTAACTTTGGATGAGATGGAAGATCATTTTACTAAGTTGGCTTAGTAAATTGTCTTAGACCAGTTTACTAAGTTGGTTTAGTAATTTTACTGACCATTTTATTAAGTTGGCTTGTGCATACCCATGTCCTAATCAGTCTGCTAAGTCGGTAGCTTGGGTCCTCTGGAACAAATTCTTTTGTGTGTATGGGTTTCCAGCTTGTACTCATTCAGATCAGGGGGCTAATTTTGAGAGTTCTTTAATCGCAGAGATGCTCTTGTTGGCTGGAGTGAAGAAGTCGCATACCACTCCGTATCACTCCATGGGGAAGGGTCAAGCAGAGAGGATGAACCGCACACTGGGGAATATGATAAGGGCTCTTGCACCCAGGTCAAAGGTCAAGTGGCCGCAAATCTTAACTTTGCGTACAATTGTACTGTGTTAGACCACGGGTTTCCCCCCTTTCTTTTTGATGTATGGTCGTACCCCCAGACAGCCTGTATACTTGATGTTTCAGAATGTCCTGTTGGATGGAGATACAGTGGACATGGATACGTAGGTCGAGTCTCTGGGAAGGAATTTAAGGGAAGCCATGGCTCTGGCCCAGTCTAATGCTGAGAGGCAGGAGATTCAGCAGATGTAGCTTTATGTCATGAAAGCAAAGAGTCTGCCTGTTCATGTTGGTGACAGTGTCCTACTCGCTCATAAGGGGGAACGAGGTAAGAAAAAGTTGGCAGATAAATAAGATGGAACACTGTACACTGTAGTGTCCAAAAACGACACCATTCACACCTGTCAAATCAGAGGTCCATCTGGGGGTTCCGTTACATAAGCTGCCATTTCTGTTAAAGGTCTTAGAGAAAGTAGTTCTTAATCAGCTGCAATCCTTTCTGGCCTCTAATGAAACTTATTTAAAAAAAAAGTTCCAGTCTGGCTTTAAACCTCATCATAGTACTGAAACTGCCATCTTGTGGGTTCAGAACGACCTCTTGTTGATGAATGAATTAGGTAGCTCTGCTGTTCTGGCCCTTCTTGACCTGACTACTGTTTTTGATACTGTAGATCATTGGATTCTGCTGTCACGTTTAGATCAATGTGTGGGCATCAAAGGCACAGCCCTCTCGTGGTTCCAGTCTTATCTAAGTCTAAATGAATTGAGAGCTTCTCAATTCATTTAGTTGAATTCCCCTCAGCTATGACTCCCCTTACCTCTGGGGTTCCCCAAGACTCTATCCTGGGCCCCATTCTCTTTTTATTATTTTTATTACCATTTTTTATTACCATTTTTAAAAAGCACAACATTGCCTTCCATTATTTTGCTGATGACATTCAAATCTACCTCCCTTTAAAGTCTGCCAGGAATTACTCTATCCAGTCTCTTTTTGATGGGTAAGATGATGTTAAATACTGGATGAGAAACAACTTTTTAAACCTCAAAGATGATAAGACTGAGATTTGGGCACAACCGAGATCTTATTTGTGCACAATCATGCCTCCTGTTTCCAAGGGGTCCTTTTCTACTTATCTTTGCTTGGTGTGACTTTTGACAGTGCTTTTAAATTTGATAAACATGTGAGCTCCGTTGTAAAAACAAGTTTTTACCAGTTGAGACTTGTAGCAAAGGTCAAAGGCTATCTCCCCCTACAGACCTGAAAGGGGTAATACATGCATTTATAACCTCACGGTTGGATTATTGTAATTCTTTATGCTTTGGCAATGGTCACTCCCAAATTCATCGGCTGCAGTTAGTGCAAAATGCAGCAGCCTCTCTCTTCGCGGGTAAGCATAAGCATGTTTCTCCGATGTTGGCCTCGCATCATTGGCTACCGGTGAGGTTTAGAATCGAGTTTAAAACTTAATGGGTATATATTTAACAAAACTGCTGCACTTTCATATTCCTGTCAGAGCACTTAGGTCATCTTAACTGTTGCTAAGAGTCCCTAGGACAAGATTGAAGACCAGAGGTGACTGAGCCTTTGGGGTGGCAGCTCCCAGATTTTGGAATTACCTACCTTGACATATTAGATCTGCTCAAACCCTGGATGCTTTCAAATCTGTTTTAAAAACATACTCTAAGGCTTTTGAATAATTATCAATGAGTGGGCGCCCCATTATATAGCACTACCCAACAGCCTAGAGGAGTCATGGGTATAGCACAAGGGCAAGAATAGCGAGGTTGAAGCCAGCATAATGGCATATGTACTTGTCCTTATAAAATCTGGTGACTTGGTGAAACTTTGCCTCTGGGAATAGAACATCAAACACAAAGGAAAAAAAACACCAAAACAAAAAGAGTGCTCTGGAGGGGTCTTTGCTGGTGCTCCCTAGTGCTCTGGGGGGGGCACGTCTGCACCCCATGCTGCCAGCGCCCCCTGGCGAATCAGAGAGCGACTCATCACTGGTGGCAGTTGACGTTCCGGAGAGCTGCTCGATGTCTCTGGCGCCCTCCATGGTCTTTGCCACCAGCACAAAAGACTCCAGGTTCTTTGCTGCCATTGCCACCAGCCTCCAGAACCCGAGTAGCAGGTTCTCCAGCCTCCAGAGACCAAATGGCCTTTCCTCTAGCCTTCAAAACCCAAGTGGCCTGCACTCTAGTCCCCAGAGCCTGAGCAGCAACCCCTGGACCCTCCATCTGTCTCCCAGTCCTCTGTTCCCCCATCACCATCTGTCTCAGAGTTTCCTGGTTGCCCAGGGAAAGCTTCGGCCCAATCTTCACAAATGTCCCCATCAGCACCAACACCTCAACCCTGAAGATGCTTGAACTATAATAGACCTGCCCCATCTGCGCCTACACCTGTCTTCCATTAATTGGGTCCATTCCTGCTATTACTGATCAATGTTCCTGTTTCTGATGCAGTTTCTGTTCTGTTCTGATCTTTATCCCTGTCCTGGTGTCTTCCTTTCTGTCTGTCCATGTCCTTGTCTCTGTGGTTGTGCCTTTTACCATCTCTGTTCCTGTCCCAGTCATCATTCCCCAGTACTCTGTTCAGTAACCTCTCCTGTCTTTTTCTCCTGTTCAGCTCCCAGTCGAACCTGTTGTCTCCTGTTTCATATTTTGTCCAGCATTTAATCCTCATTTGCTAATCAGTCCCGTGTTTACTCCCCTGTTCAGTCCTATGTCCAGTCTCTTATTCATTCCCATGTATGCTCCTGAGTCCAGCAACCCATTTTTAACCCTGTTCAGTCTGATCCACAGTCTCTGTTTCCTGTCCTTTCTCCACTCTCTCCGGTGCTGTCATCACCACTTAGTGTCTTATCTCATTTTTCAGGTCCGCCTTTGTCTTCTCAGCTCAGTGTCCCTGCACCTGGGATGTAAATCCGAGACAGTACAGTAAGTAGACAATACAGTAGTGTAACAATGAAGCGGGAAAGAGATTAAAAATATTGTAGCATATATAGGTATTGCTAGTATAACTCTCAAATAATCAGTCTCATAAAATTACTTAAACATAAAAATAATTGTAAAATGATTTACAATGATTTAATAGATTTATAAATGATTATAATTTCACTGCTGTTTGAAATTAATGATGACTTAAATTTGAAGTTTAAAAGCTCAATAAAAGTGTGGCTTCAGTTGGCCCCATATTTTTAGTGATAAAAAACAATAAATCAATAGGCGTTTATTGATACAGGATTAAATCAATAGGCAGTTATTGATACAGATCAGTAACACTATCAGTGGTGAGTAAAACCTTTTAACAAGACAATGCCACAAAGCTATTTAGTGATCAAAGAGACTAACCTGTGTTTGTGTGTGTGTGTGTCTGTCTGTGTTTTGTCAGAATATATGTGTTAGTGGGGTGCTTTTTTATCTATGGAATTTATAGCCTCCCAATATGTTTAACCTCAGTGAACTATGGAATTTACAACCTCCCAGTTATATGGCTCTGTCTTCCGCATGTGTTGGTGAATAAAGGCCAGGGAGATTTAAATTTACCCCACTATACGAGCATTCACAAACAGTATAGTAGAAATAACATTACACAGCTTAGTTATATAGAAATAACATTAAGCAGCATGGTATATAAACAACTCATGAGAGTAAGATATGTTATATTAACTCAAACGTTATATTAATTCAGGCTCACTCCACTGACTGGAAATCACAAGGAGCTGATCATATTAATGTGTAAAAGATAGAGAGAGAGAGAGAGAAAGAGAGAGATGAATTACCTGCAAGAGACTCACTCTGAAATTCCTTTGTTAAACCAGCTGACCTGATAAGCTAAACAGAAAAGATTACGGAGTTTAAACTAACTACAAACTCAAGTTTAATGTGTACAACATTAAGCTTTGACTAAACACAACACTGCACAGATGCAGGGCTGAGCAGAGTGTGGGATCTGGAGAGGGCAGTTCATGGCTTGAGGTGCAGTGCTCGAAGATGAAGGTGGTTCCTTTTTGGGGAAAGACAGAGGGAGGTCCTGCCACCCACAAACCCTGAAATCAACTGTTCATCTTATAGCTGAAACACTTGGACTAGCTGAAAATAACAAATGCATTTTGGTGGATGGTTTAGTCTTGCAGAATGCAGAACAAAGCCCTTGGTTCTTCCACGAAGAGGGTGGTTGCAGACACCTAGTCTCTCTTAATGACCTCACCATAGTGATAGTTCTGAGAGCCAAGAACAATGGCTGGCAGTGGTTTTTAAAAGTGCTGTGACGTATGACTACGTAGATGGTTACTGTAACTTTCCCACGCTATCACGAGAGAGGACAACCCCTACCACAGGCATGTTACTTACACGTACTTACATTGTAGCACAGGAGACGGGAAGCTGTATGAAACACTAAATAAGTATAAATTATAGCTTATCAAATCAAGTAGCAAGACACGTGTGCCTGTAGTGGCATTAAACAGACAGTAAAGTGCAGGTGCTATTGAAAGTTTAGAGTGTAATATGAGAGGTATTTTTAAAAAAGGTGGGGTAGGTTACAAGAATGTACTTGGTTAGCCAGGGACCAGACATTTATGTGCATTCAGATTACTGATGAACTGTTACACAGTCTTGCAGAACCAGTGCAGAAGTTTCAATAACTTTTGCCAGATGGCAGAAGAGAGTCCATATAATGGGTGTGAACGGTCTTTCAGAATGTTACTGGCTCTGTTATAGCAGGTTTGACAGATGTCTTTCAGAGCTGACAAATAAGCGAGAGCTTATTTGTGTTGGTGTTAGGTTACGATTTGTCAGTAACCAACTTCCAAACTAAGCCCTCACTCTCACACTTTCAGAGGGCACAAGAATTTTGTGCTGGACCACTTCTTAAATCATACTTCTTAAATGCATCAAGAAATAGCATCAATAAATATACTTGCTCCATTGGTCATATCTATTTAGGTAAATTAGCAATTTATATTTTGGTGGATTTTACTAAGTCAAAAACAGAATGGCATGTTTATATCTGGAACTTGAGTAGCCCTAAATGACCTTCATGTGCAGGACAAATGCAAAAATGAACTCACTCAATACACCAAAGACCAAAGCCAAAGACTATGTCAAAGAGCACAAACACAACTTGTTCTAGTTAGGCCTGCTCAGTTTTGCCCTCATCCATCCTTTCAATCAGTGTGAATGGATGTGCACATACAGTCAGGTCCGTAAATATTGGGATATCGACACAATTCTATTCTTTTAGACTCTATACACCACCACAATGGATTTGAAATGAAACAAACAAGATGTGCTTTAACTGCAGACTTTAATTTGAGGGTATTTACATATAAATTAGGTGAACGGTGCAGGAAATACAATAGTTTGTATATGTGCCTCCCACTTTTTAAGGGACCAAAAGTAATGGGACAAATTAACAATCATAAATCAAACTTTCA
>JBBJLS010071287.1:0-11223 GCA_037577275.1 Bryconaethiops microstoma | reverse complement strand
CGCACACACACGCACGCTCGGACACACGCGCACGCGCGCGCGCACACATACGCACACACACTCTGAGGAGCCCTTCTAAAAAATAACTATACTATACTTTTACAAGAATCCATAAGTAAACTGGGAGGAATCTGTTTCTCACAGCTCTCGGTACTACATGTTTTATAGGTTAATAGTTCATGTTTAGTAGATTATTACATATAATTAGGATTGTGTGTTGACAGTGATTTGAACAGTGTTAAGGTAACACAATTTTATCTCTCAAATCTCTTTTCTTTTTCTTTCTCTGTCTTTTTTTCCTCTATCTCCTTTTCTCTCTCGTCTCTCTCTTCCCCTCTCCCTCTCTGATTTGATGATGATGGAATAAAAACAGTATCTATGGAAACGGAGCAGTGTGATTCCTCTAACCCTGCTGGGGAAAGTGGACAAGATTGTGTGAGAGAGTGTGAGGGAGAGAAATCTCCAAGACAAGAACATAAAAGAGCTCACTGCTTTTAATTAGCCTGCGCACACACCTAACACTGGTGTTGCTGAGCACACAGAGGTGTGTTCATGAGTGTAAGTGTGTGTGTGTGTGTGTGTGAATCAGCTTCTAGTTTCTGGCAGTTGGAAAAATGTAGTTAATAGTGTGTCAATACGAAGTGACCAATCAGTCAGTATCTGAACTGTTTAACTAAAACCATTAGTATCTATAGTTCAGATATAAATGAAACAATTATATCGACAGATATTGTTGATAATCAGAATTTTTGGGTCCTAAAAATCACCACAAAATTTGTGCATTGTTATACCCTATTAACTCATCTAAGCTCATATAAAAAATATAATTTTTTTTCTATTAATTTTTTAATTATAGCCACACTCTCTATATGTACACTATATGAACAAAAGTATAGGGACACACTTGCAAGGTCCATAAAGACATGGTTGGATGAGTTCAGTGTGGAAGAACATAACCTCAGAGGTCAGAGCCCTGACCTTAACCCCATCCAAGCCAGGCCTTCTCATCCAACATCAGTGCCTCATAAATGCTCTACAGAATCAGTGGACACAAATTTCCACAGAAACTCTAAAATCTTATGGAAAGCCTTCCAAGAAGAGTGGAAGCTGTTATAGCTGCAAAGGGGGACCAACTCCATATTAAAATGTATGTATTTGAATGCAGTGTCATTAAAGTTCTTGTTGGTGTAATTGTCGGGCATCCCAATACTTTTGTCCATATAGCATATGTTTATATTTGAGGTTGCAGAACAGGATTTGTAATGCAGCAGCACCTTCTGCTTTCCTCTTAGTGAGAAGGCTAACCACGATTACTGACTTTTCTGTTCAGATGCATAAGTTTTAGTCTTAATATTGCATTTGTGTGTGTCTGAATGTTTTAGTATTAGGTTCTTATGTTACGTACTTTGTTACAGAGACAAGATGATTTTAGCTGATTTTTCTGTTTGAGCTGTTACAAGCCATGGTACTTTAGAGCAGTTATTGGAACTGTGTATGTTAGGCTTTGGTTGTGTTTTATTATTAAAATATTTCTTTTTATTTGCTATTATGCTGTGTTGATTGAATACCTGCCCTTATATTAGTGCTTGCTTTTGCATTTCTTATTCTGGACAGCTATTTGCATGATAAATATAATTTGGTATTAGGTTAGATTAAAATGATTTATTATGGCATGTGTATATACTGTATATACTTTGATACATTTTAAGCCAGACAGCAGAATGTTTATTTATACTGTAGCTGATTGTCTGAAGGGATGCACAGTCTTGGTAATGAGTGTGTGAGTGTGTGTGTTTATGTGTGTCTGTGTGTTTTTACTGCCACCAGATCAGCTGGCATCTGGTGTGCCTGGCTAACGAACTGGAGTTACCATGGCAACAGTGGCAAGTGAATCAGTGCCTCACCTTGCATGCCCTCCACAGGATCAGCCAGAGAGGACTGTGGGACTGGTCCACTTGGGGGGTTATTGCTTAAGTGTTTAACTCCACTTAATGCTAACTCCATGTTCTCCACTTTCTGCACTTTTCCTCACTGCTGCACTTACAACAAAAAGCAGGCTGCACTTATTTATTTAACTAAGGAAATACACTGATAAGCCATAAGACTGTGTGGGTTTACTGCTGAATATTGTGTAGGTTTCCCTTGTACCGCCAGTTCAACTCTGATTGCTTGAAGCATGGGTTTTACAAGACATTTGAAGGCGAGCTGTGGTATCATGACCAAGAGTAAACAGCAGATCCTGTAAGTTTTGTAAGAGTGAATGGATCAGGGTACTTTGTTCAGCACATACCACAGATTGGACTGAGGTCCAACCTTGAACTTTTTGTCATGTTCCTCAAACCATTGCTAAACAATTTTTGCAGTGTGGTAGGGTGCATTATCCTGCTGAAAGAAGCCCTGATGTGTAAGTAGGGTGGTTGTAGCCTAGTGGTTAAAACACTTGCCTGTGAACCCGATGACCACAAAGTTGCAAGTTTGAACCCACCTTTCCTTGGACCACTTTTGGTAGAATTTAACAACTGCATATCAGGAATACCCCGCAAATCCATTTTGGAGATGCTCTGACCTGATTTTTCTAGCCATTACAGTTGTGTCCTTCTCAGTGTCGCTCAGATCATAATGCTTGCCCATTTTTCCTGCTTTAAGAGCTGAGTGTTCACCTGCTATTTAACATATTCCACCTTTTGACGTGTGTTATTGTATTGAGACAGTCGGTGTTATTCAGTTTACCTGTCAGTTGTTTAATATTGTAGCTGCAGGTACTTCTATACTACTTTGGCTTTCACTCTTTGTACTTTTTGTGTGGGTCTCACTTTTGTATAAGTAAGAGCTTGTGTGTGTGTGTGTGTGTGTGTGTGGTGGGGTGGGGGGGTGTTGCTTTAATGTCCTGCTCCGTAAGGGAGTGTGTGCTGTTGTTTGTAGTTTCATGGTTGTACTATATCTTAAATTATGCATATATGCGTGTGTGCCTGGATGTGTGTCAAGGTTTGGTGCAGGGTTTGGAGATTTTACAAGAATTTAAATCTGTGACCTTACAGTGGTTTGATGTGATTTGTTTGATTGTTTAGGAACATAATTGTGACACAGTGGCATATAGACAAAACCACCACACCAAACTTTATATTCCACCTTCAGATCAATGGATCCTGTTGCATTTTAACATATCTAATACTATTTCTTGTACAAAATAAACTAACAAATGAATAAAAAAAAACATCTGTGGATTTAAGTATGTGAAAGAAGCCAGGGTTTGTGATAGTATTATAATATAGTAAAATAGTATTTTACTACTAGTGAACCTACTTGTGTCTCCTGAGTTTTATATGTAATGATGGTGGTAAGATAAGAGGAGTTATGTTTTCTTGGGGACTCTTTCCTTATAGCACCCTGCATGTGCCTCTCCACCATGAATAGATGTACAAAAATGTTTAGGTCTGCCATCTCATCTATGATTACACATAAGCCAGTGCAATCTTAACCCTTTTATATATAATAGCTTTCTGTGAAGTAGACTTGAGAGGCATTAAAACTTTTTCATAATCACCACTGTGAATTCTGTTTCTGACTTACATTATATATTACTGAATGGCTTTGTTTACATCTTAAACTTTTAATTATACAGAAATTCTGTTCCTCTTGAAGTTGCGTAATTTGTCCCATGGGACGGACCGTGCGTGCTTCACTGTGTTTGGGCTTATTACGATTTCCACAGTGCTAAAATCCATATAAAGAGAAGACAATGTACTTTTATATTGATATATCCTTCACCCATAAAAACAGCTGCTGTTTGATTTTATTGAATACGAGCAGGATGATGTAAGCTGTGGTGACTGTGCAGATGTCACTTAATGACGCACACAGACACAGATTTGGGCATATTCTCTTTGATCTCTTTGATGCATCTTCTCTGGTGCTCATTAGCGGACAACACTTTAAAGTTTGGACTGTGTTTCAATATTTATCACTTGACCGTCTTCTCTTCTGGGCCTGCACACTCAACATACACACACACACACAACAGAGCAAAGCTCACACCAAATATCTCCTCCTCTCCCAGAGGTCTGTATATCGCAGACAAGTGAAAAGTCTGAATTTTGCTGAATATCAGATGTTCGACTAGATTTCATTTCTGTGAGAAAATGCAAAGTGTGATTGCACGGTTACTATGGTAACTGTGGTCGTTACCAGGTGGTTGCTATGGTGTTGCTAGGTGGTTACTATGGTACTACAGGTGATTGCTAAGGTGTAGCTAGCCGGTTGCTATGGTAACTTTAATGATTGCTAAGGTGTTGCTAGGTGGTTACTATGGTTTCATGGGGAGGGTTAATGTAAAAACATTGGTCAGTAAGACAGGGCCCTTAGGCAGACTCTACTGACACCACAAATACACTCACTCTCTCTATGCCTCTCACGGATTCTCTCCACATTTGGTTTCAGTGGCCAGTTAAAACCACATATAACGTGACTGGAAATGGGTGGAGCGAATCCGAGAAAACCTCTCACACATTTTTCACCCAGAAAATGAAGATACAGCCTCAAATCAGCTGACTGAGCTGGCTAGAAGCTTAGCTAACTTACAGCACTAAAACACGTTCACGCAATGATTATTTTTAATAAACCACGACAAACAGAGACACGTCTTTCACTGCTCCCTTTCTTCCTAATGGGTTTCCAGCCGTTTTATCAGTTAACAAACATAAAACAATTAGTAAATATTTCTAACATTTGTACATTAACCACAAACCTGCAGCACTCCTTATATCTTGTGTGCGTGTGTGTGTGTGTGTGTGTGTGTGTGTGTGTGTGTGTGTGTGCATTTGTGTATTGTGTCTGTGTGTATGTGTGAAACTAAATGTCAGCTGGCCTGTTGACATGTCAGCTTCTGCTAGAAATTTAACGACACACTTTTCAGGGTTGATGTTTAAAATGTCTTGATTCCACAGAGTTCTATACTCAAATTTCCGTACTGTTTAAAATAGTTTGTATCAGATAAGTAAAAGTTTACACAAAACCCCTGATATTTACAAACGTGTCATGAAAAGTCATTTAAGAGTGGATTGTAGTATTCAGAGTCAGCGAGGCAACCAGTTGTGTCATTAAATGTTTTTATAAAATGCTACCTACTGAGGTTCTCAAAATTTGGCCATGAGCCCATATTTTACATAATTCTGTGTCAGCACCGATGTGGTCAGGCGAAAAATGGCAGAAGACAATGCGGAAAAGAGAGACCAGTTTGTGTACAAAGTTCAACATCCTCATATTTGTTGTTTTTTCTTTAGAGTATTGTAGAATATACTACATGGATAAAAGTATTGGGACATTTTTTAGGGTTTGGGCTAGGCCCCATACTTCCAGTGAAGGACAGTCTTAATGCTTCAGCACACCAAGACATTGAGACAATGCCGTGCTACCAACTTTGTGGACACAGTTTGGGGAAGAACCTTTTCTATTCCAACATGACTGTGCCTCAAAGGCCCATAAAGACATGGTTGGATGAGTTCGGTGTGGAAGAACTTGATTGGCTTGCACAGAGCCCTGACCTCAACCCCACCCAACAATGGAAGCTGCCATAGCTCCTAAGGAGGGACCAACTCCGTATTAAAGTCTTACGTGTTTGAATGCAATGTCATTAAAGTCCCTGTTGGTGTGATGGTCAGGTGTCCCAATACTTTTGTCCTTATAGTGTATAGTAACCTTTGTGGATAACAATATGCAGTGTAGTAGATATGATATTGTATAAATTGCTGTCAATTTAATTTGGGATAAAACATGCAGTGGGATGCAGATCATGTGATTCATCTCAATGTTTGGTGTGGTGGATTTTCAGAAGACATGGGAGAAATGTTTGTTTAATAAGAGCAAAATACAAATGTGCATCCATGTGAGAGAGCAAGAAGAAGGGTGGATAAAAGTGCGTTTAAATCATTAGGGATGACGTGTTACTTCTAGAAACATGATGGAGTGTGGAGATGGAGGAATAAAGCGGGGGATGGGGGATTTAGAGAGTGCGTCTGTGTGTTAGGGTTTGATACTGAGGATGGTGAGTGGAAGGAAGGAGGGAGAGGGTGAGTGAGTGAGTGTGAAAAAGAGAAGGAGGGTTTTATATTGAGTGTGTTTGTTGGTGGACGTTTTGCCCCAATTTCAGCCAGAGTCACTTCCTGCCTTCAGGTCAAGAACACACTCTGTTTATCCCTGTCACTTTTTTCCTCTTTGTTATTTCCTCCCCCTGTGGCTAATGGTTCGATTTGTTACCTTCCGTATGGTGTCTCACTCTCTTCTCATTCTTTCTCTTTCTCCTAGAATCCATCTATCGACGCGGAGCTCGGAGATGGAGGAAGCTGTACCGAGTGAACGGACACCTCTTCCAAGCCAAACGCTTTAACAGGGTAAGTGCAGAGTCTTGTACTTTTGTTACACAATGAAGAGTCCTGTCCTAAACAGAACATACTGTAGTCCTGTCCTAAACACTACATACTGCAGTCCTGTCCTTAACTCTACATACTGCAGTCCTGTCCTTAACTCTACATACTGCAGTCCTGTCCTAAATACTACATACAGTGCCTTGCAAAAGTATTCACCCCCCTTGGCATTCTCTCTATTTTACCTTATAACCTAGAATTTCAATGGATTTTCAATTTTATTTTAAATGATGGACCTAGAAAACAAACTACAGATTAGTGAAGTTAAAAGGAGAAAAAACTTTAAATAATTCTAAAAATGTAAAACTGAAAAATGGTGCGTGCGTAGCCCCAACCACTACCTTCAAAAGCCACTTAATTAGTTAAATATGAGCAATCTAAGTGTCAAATAATCTCAGTATATATACACTTGTTCTGATAGCCCCCAGGGTTAACACCAGTGCAACATTAAGTAAGGGCTTCCATCAAGCAAGTGACAGCATGAAGACCGAGGAACTCTCCATACAGGTCAGAGACAAAGTTGTGAGAAGTACAGATCAGGGTTGGGTTATAGATAAAATATCACAAACCCTGAACATCCCAAAGAGCACCATTAAATCCATTATTAGAAAATGGAAAGATTAAGGCACCATAGCAAACCTGCCAAGAGAGAGTCGTCCACCAAAACTCACAGACCGGGAAAGGAGGGCATTAATCAGAGCAGCAACCAAGAGGCCAAAGCCGGGTGGCTCTACTACAGAGATGGGAGTATTTGTCCTTCGGATCACTATAAGCCCCACACTGCACAGAGCTGGACTTCATGGAAGAGTGGCCAAGAAAATAAGACAGACCGTTTGAAATTTGCCAGAAGGTGTATTGGAGACTCCCCAAATATGTGGAAAAAGGTGCTGTGGTCAGATGAAACTAAAATAGAATGTTTTGGCCATCAAAGACAACACTATGTCTGGCACAAACCTAACACCTCTCATCATGCTGAGAACATGGGGCATCGTAGGGGCATCATGCGGTGGGGATGCTTTTCATCTACAGGGACTGGGAAACTGGTCAGAACTGAAGAAAAGATGGATGGCGTAAAATATAGAGAAATTCTTGAAGGAAGTCTGTTTGAGCTTTCC
This sequence comes from Bryconaethiops microstoma, assembly GCA_037577275.1. Classification (NCBI taxonomy): domain Eukaryota; kingdom Metazoa; phylum Chordata; class Actinopteri; order Characiformes; family Alestidae; genus Bryconaethiops; species Bryconaethiops microstoma. The sequence goes on along the minus strand of JBBJLS010071287.1, from coordinate 3,689 downwards.
AGAAATTTGAGATGGAAACCTCAAACAGTACATACTACTGTCCTGTCCTGAACACAACATACTACTGTCCTGTCCTAAATACTACATACTGCTGTCCTGTCCTGACCACGACATACTACTGTCCTGTCCTGACCACGACATACTGCAGTCATGTTCTAAATACTGCATATTGCAATCCGGACCTGAACGCTACAGATTCCTGTCCTAAACCTTATAGAGTCCTGTCCTAAAAGCTATATGGTTTTGTCCTAAACAGTATATACTGCTTGTCCTAAACACTACATCTGTAAACATTCTGTTTTATAGTATTTACTATTTTTCCAAATTGTTTCTTTTATAAATGACAGTCATTTAAGAATGCCGGATGTTTATTCTGAACATACAACATTTTATTAAAATAATTAAAAATAAAGTTCAGTGGGTTAAATGTGATGATCATTGTATGACTGGTAGTTTGCATGTGTGGTGGTGATGTATAATTCAGTATTACTGTGGCCTGCACTTAGGCCACTATATGCTTCTGTTGCGTCTGTCTGAGAGAAAGAGAGAGAGAGAGAGAGAGAGAGAGATGGACAGAAGTACAGACTAATGATGGAGAGAGATATCGTTCTGATCTCGTTAGTTATTTTAGGTAGCGCTGAAGCCTCAGTTTTATTGGAAAAAAGTTCAAAGCCCCTTAGCAGAGAGAGATGAGAAGAATTGGTTTAGGATGACTCAGACCCCCTTCAGCATGCAGACTCCCATCCTCTTGTATTTTGCCTTATGAGATCATTGTATAACTCCATTAGACTGCTGCATGTGCTAGTAAAATGAAGCACCAGGCAGAGGATGAGGTAAGCGTGTGAGTTTACTTCTCCAATCAATAATATGCTGAAAATCCAGATGTATTTCATATCTGATGGCATTTATACAACCCCAAATAAAAAAACATTGAGATGCTATGGAAAATGCAAATTAAAAAAGGTGATTCTTAAATTTAGTTTGACTTTTATTTAATTGCAGACAGTATAAACCCAAGATATTTCATGTTCTGTCTGGTCAATTTCATTTCAATTTTTAATGTGCACTATATGCACAAGTATTGGGACACACCTGTTTTTCAGGGTTTGGGCTAGGCCCCTTCCAGTGAGTTACAAGCTTAATGCTTCAGCAGACCAAGACATTTTGGACAACGCCATGCTTCCAACTTTGTGGACACAGTTTGGGGAAGAACCTTTTCTATTCCAGCATGACTGTCTCAATGCACAAAGCAAGCTCCATAAAGACATGGCACATTCACAGTCACATTCTTCAGTGTGGAAGAATGTGACTGGCACACACAGATCCCTGATCTCAACCACATCCAACACCTTTGGGATGAACTGGAATTGAGAATGCGAGTCAGGCCTTCTCGTCCAACATCGGTGCCTGACCTGATAAATGCTCTACAGAATGAATGGGCACGAATCCCTACAGAAACTCTTATAGAAAGCCTTCCATGAAGAGTGGAAGCTGTTCTGCCTGCAAAGGGGGACCAACTCCATAATAAAGTCTATGGATTTGAATACAATGTCATTAAAATTCATGCTGGTGTAATGGTCAGACGTCCCAAAACTTGGTCCATATAGTATACATCCATTCCTGCAACACAGAACAAAGTTTAGGGCTAGTAAGTAAAAAAAAAAAGAATAATGATCAAATAGATGATGTCAACATGTGACTGTAATCATAAACTGGTACAAAAGCCGAGTCTGTGAGTAGCAAAGATGGGCAGAGGATCTCCAATGTGAGAAAATTATTCAAATTCAAAAACAATGTTTCTCAAAGACTGGAATGGATTTGCATATCTCTCCCTCTATAGTGCATTATATCATTAAATGATTCAAAGAATCTGGAGGAATTTCAGTGCGTAAAGGACGAGGGTGGAAGCCTAGGATGAACACCTGTAATCTCAGATTCCTCAGACAGAGCTGCATCAAGAACCGTCATTCAGCAATAGCTGATAGAACCGCATGGGTCAGGGATTACCATAGCAAACCTTTGTCAAGCACTACAGTAGAGAGTTACATTCACAAATGTCACTTAAAACTTCACTGTGCAAATAAGAAGCTTTATATTAACCATGTCCAGAAGACATATTGACTTGTCAAGTCAAATAGGTTTTATTGTCATTTCGACCATATACACACAGTACACAGTGAAATTAAAAAAAAAAAAAAAGAGATATTGTGCCTTCAGGACCATGGTGCAACACAAGAAAGTGTAAAGTAAAGTGTAAAGTGTAAACATTCAGTGCAATCAACAGTAGCTACAGTTTGGATGAATACAGTATTTTGATAGGTACTGTATTCTAGCAGCGAGAGTTATGTGTGCAAAACTGGAGAAGTTGTTACATGTGCAAAAATGCAGAACAGAGTTAAGCAGCATAAATATGATGTGCAAATATAGCAGCAACAGGACAGAAAATGTGCAGTGTAATAAATAGATGTGTATTTACACAGGTAATTAAAGTCTGAGACAGTTTTTTTTTCTCTGGGATGGATCATCACACAGTGGAAACGTGTAATGTGGTCAGACAAATCAGTATTCCAGATCTTTTTTGGAAGAAATGTGCTTTTTTGGTAAAAAGCCTGCATCTGTCATGGCATGAGGTTGTGTCAGTGCCCTTTGCAAAGGTAGTTTGTACTTCTGAGATGGCATTAATGCAGAAAAGTACATTGAGCTACATATGCTGCCCTCAAGACGACTTCTTTTCCAGGGTCATCTGTGCATTTTTCAGTGCACACATTACACAATCATGGCAGTGACAGATAAGGGTACTGGTACTGTACTGGCCTGCTTGCAGTACTGACCTGTCCCCAATAGAAAATGTGTGGAGAATTTTAAAAGGAAAATACTGATGCACACCTTATACCGTGTGTACAGGAAGAATGGGACGTTGCTTGGTATCCTCAGTGTCAAAACATCTTTTAAGTATATAAGGAATGTAGGCTGATCTCTAAAAGTGTATTATTGTTATTTTTTTAAAGTGGTTACCAATTTGCTTACATAGTCTGCATTTCACTTTGCTACATTTACATTTGAGTATCGAATTTTTTGTGTCAGGATACGTTTATATGTGTTTTTCCCCCTCCCTGGTGACTTTGCTTTATTTGCTGGATTCTTAGAGCTTTTACTCTTCCAGACTACTGAGGCAGCAAAGCAGCACTGCATTGCATTAGATTACCTTATAATGCAATATGGTGCATTTAGCCTCAATACTGGAGACAGGCATGCTCAGTTTACTTTTATTTATTTATAGCACAGGATTTATCTGTGGTGCATTTGTTGGCCAAAGATTTGCATTCACCTTACTCAATCTAAGTTTTTTATAATCTTAGACAAGTTGATATAAAGGTTTATACTTATGTTTTTGCTTCAGCTTCTGACCTGTATTACTGTGGCTCACACCTCTTGTTATAGAGCTTTTGTGGTTTTATTTGAGACCAACAGCATTCAAAAAGAGAAAAACCTAGTCTAACAAACTTACACCAAAATGCAGGTTACATCACTGTTGAAGGAACAGATTTGTGTCGTAACTCGAGGACCCCCTGTATTCAGATATTTTTACAATGTTATTGAACGCACATCAACATAGTGAAAGTGACCATTCTGTCATACTAGAACACACCACAGCACACAGTGTGAACAGCACGAAATTCCTCCTCTGC
>JBBJLS010071286.1:0-11223 GCA_037577275.1 Bryconaethiops microstoma | reverse complement strand
GATACCCCCGAGGAAACACACACCACCATGGGGAGAACATGCAAACGCCACACACACACACACACACACACACACACACACACACACACACACACACACACACAAGGCCAGGACCCGAATTCAAACCCCCAACCCTGGAGGTGTGAAGCGACAGTGCTACCCACTGCACCACCACGGGGCCCCGTTGTCAACAACTGGAATTAAATTAAAGACTCTACGGCTTATAATTTTGAACAGCCAAAGTATAATATATTAAATTCAGCAAATAAATGGTAAACAAGTATAGAAATTCCATATTTAATTTTGCACCATGCAAACTGGGTTAACTCTTTACAGCAAAACGTTTGTGCTTTCAGCTTTTAGAGCTAGAGTTTGCAGAGGCGTCCAAGGCTTTGCTCCGGCTGCTCCTGACTGGAGCTTAAAAAGGCAAACCTAAAGAATAAAAATGCCGCGAAGAGCTGGGCGGATGAGCAATGACTGACAGAGCTAATTTAAGTCGGTGATAAGATTTATATTTACCAGTGTGGTCAGTGTTGTTTACTGGCACGCCGGCCCTCAGCAGCTCTAGAACCACCCGGTCCAGTCCACTCCTCACAGCACGGATCAGCACCACAGAGCCGTCGGGGCCGCACCACTGCACAGGGGCCGTCTTTGGGGAAGAACATGGAGACAGTGGGAACACAGCTGGAAAAATATTCACGTTCTTTCTAGAGTTGCCCAGTTTATACCAGGGATGTCACTAGAGATTCATTAAGGGGGGGACCTGGCCATTACTGGAGGTCTTAAGGTTTCCCCCAAGCATTATTTGAAGAAAAAAAACCAAAACATTTTTTTAGAATCTGTCAACATTTGTAAATAATTTCTTTTCATTTAGGAAACACGATGGCGCGTCTCAATAAAAAAAAAAAAAATACTGCAGAGTATTTAGGGCTTAGCAGTGCTGCTGCTTTATACAGACTCCAGATAGACTGAAACCCCTTAACAAAGGGCAGTGTGACATCTTTCCAGCACAAAGATACATCTTTTAATTATTAATTCATTTCAGTATGAGGAATAAATTATTCATGATTAATTATTATTCTTCATTAATAATTCCATGGAACCAGTATTGGAGGAAAATTACTTTTAGGTTATTACATTATAAATATTTATGGGGTTTTTTAATCTCAAAGCAGTGTCTTTTAAGTGCATGCAACAAACTTCACAAATACCAAAAAAATACTTCTGAGTGTGATTTGATAGGGCCCTGGTGGACTAACCCCATTGGTGGACTAATGTCAGTGCACAATACAAGGTACATAAAAACATGGTTGGATGAATTTGGTGTGGAAGAGCTTGACTGGCCGTACAGAGCCCTGACCTGCTATGTCTTAAAGTCCCTGATGGTGGAATGGTCAGGCGTCCCAATACTTTTTTCCATAAAGTATACGCCACACTGGACAAGAGCATCTGTCAAATGCTGCAACTATAAATGGAAGACTTATACCTCTCTATCTTCAAAAAACTCTGAAGTCTCATATATTCAGAGAGCCTCTCCTCTCCTGATGCACTTTCTATCTTCGTAGCACTTAGAAGTCGCTTTGGATAAAAGCATCTGCCAAATGAATGTAATGTTATACCTGTCAAACAAATGAGTCTTAATTGAGCAAAAAAACTCACGTTGCTTGGGATTCGCTGTTGGACGGGTGGGCCACTCCTGTCCCACCTTCTTGGTGGTGCTGGTAATTGAAGGAAATGATCAGACAGAGTTTATCATTAGGAGAAGTGGACGTACATGGTGTAAAGCAGTGCTCCTGTCTTACCCTGTGGAGGCGGCTGCTGCTGATGATTGATGCTGAAGTGTTTCTGGGCCGGTGACCTGTGGTCGCAGATTGTTCTGTTTATGTCCTCCATGGAGCTCTGGGTCACGTCCGTGTCGCTGCCAATGTCCAGGTCCTTCCTAAGAGGCCTGTAGTCAAGAAGCATCCAGAACATCATTAGCTTTTCCACAGATGAAGCCTGACGACAGGTCAAAGAGGTTTCAGCAGGAAGAGCAGTGTTAGCTCCAGAAGAGGAGGAGTGAAGGGTTGCTTTCACATCCCCTGATGTTGGGAACAGGAAACCAGGCGAAAAGGCTATTTTTGTCTCCATTACTCAAAGAAGGGATGTTTTGAGGACCCCTGAATCAAATTTTACACTTTGTTTTTAAGGTCCATTGTTCATTTTCTGCCCATTTGGAGGAAAAAAGCAATAATGAGCTAAAAAGGCTCAAGACACTATGGACGGTACAGAGCTTTTTATAGAATGCATGTAATTTTTGACTTTGAGGACTCTACGCCATCTACTGGACAAACACTCTTTTTGAGCAATTTTGAAAGAACAGCTGAGCAAATGGAATTTTATACAAAAATAATTATATGCTCACTACAGCATAGCAGAACACACTGCTACCATAATGAACACAACGCTACCAGAACACAATGCTACCAAAAAAATCACTGATAAAGTTAACTAGAGAGTCCTTATAAATTGCTAAAAATGCCTACTGAGTGATGATTGTTAATTAGTCTGACTACTGGTCTGGCTTTCTATGTACTGAGTGCTGATTGGTTGGTATTTTTTGCTAATTAGTGATACAAAACTTTCATTATTTATTGGCTACAATTAGACTGGTAGGTGCAAAAGTGAAAAAGACTCCACACCAGAATTGTACTGAACTTTAAAGCACCAGTCTCACCGCATCCGGATGGCGTCCTCTCCGAGTGGTTCCCTGCGCCTCTTCGCCAGCTCCTTCCCTTTCTTTTTTTTCTTCATGCCGTTTCTGTCCTTCTCTCTCCCTGACCTCCCCCTGCCCTCGTGCTGGTCAGTGGAGTGCTGTGTCCAGGCCTTACTACCGTTGTTGGTGTCAGTAGCAGTTGACCTGTGGCGCACTCTCTCTCCTCCCTGTCTACTCGCTCTCCTCCTCCTGAACCACAGCACCACCACCACAGCCACCACGGCCAATGCCACACCCACGCCTGTCACCACGCCCACCACAGGCCATAGCCAGGCTGTTTTGAATTAATAGGGTTTTATTATACATTTTTTTAAAGAAGGATAAAGGGATTTTAAAAAGTCCATAACAACCATCTGTATACTACAGTGATAGATGAAAAATGATCTGGGTCCAGCTATATATATACATATATATAGTGTTACTATACTATGCAAGTGTAAACGCATACATACATATATTAGATATATATTGGCATGTATGTTCATTATCAGATCTATCTGCTAAACAACAGTACACATTACCGTTCAAATCATAATGAATGATCTACCCTATCAAAAGTTTACAATCTGCTCTCTCAGCTTCATGGTGAGATATAACCGAAAAATATTTAAAGTTTGGCAAAAAAAAATCCCAATTAACACATTTTTTCTGCTAGTTTGCAAACAAACACTCGCCGTCAATAGTCACCTAAACTTCTCTCAACCCACTCAAAATACATCCAGCTTTTCATTAAAGTAGCCGTCATAAACATGGAGGAATCTGATCAGTCCTCATCAGCCTTGGTGCTGTTTGGCTACACTGACTGCCCACAGTGTTCAGCTACATGGTGAAGTTTTGTTCATTTAAAGCTCACAGTGTGCAGCACCTCACTGGAGAACTGGATGCGGTTTGAATGGGTGATGAGATGTAGTGGGGATGTATTTATAGCTGATAACTTTTTTGAAAACATCATTTATTGTTACGTTTTCCATTAATATATGATTGCAACATAATTGTTGGTGATGACGTCTAAGACTTGAAAATAAGATTACTGAGGATTTTGTGGCACATCAAACAACCCAGACATACCACGTGGCTCCTCCGGAGTGGTTTCTGTCACTGCAATCTCTTTCTCAATGCCCCGGATGCTGATGAGGGTTTGCATTTCAGGTGTGATGTGGTCTGGGGTCTTGCTCAGGTCCAGGACAGCGTTCAGAAAGTCTGCAGCCTCCGTGGCGTATGGGAAACAGGTGAAGGGCAGATGGGTGCACGGCCTGTTGTCTACTTGAAGAAACAACAGTGACCTACAACCAAGAATATCACAGCATGCAGTTGTGAAGTACCTTTTGCCTCTGTGACTGTGACTTTTCCAGCTACTGCCAGAGAACCCATGTCCTGCACTTAGTAGTCACATATTCCCCATAGAACTGACTTTTGTGTGGTCCCAAAACAGCCATAATTCATGTTTTATGACCATTTTCCATACCTAAGCATTTAATAGAACGTTTTTGTCACTGTGCTTTTAAGACTGATATATGTTAATGATGCCTATTCTGGCTGCCTTGTATTGTTTTTCAATAATATTTTGTTACATGTGTGAAAAGGTGAAAATAATAATACTAAAATTCTGAAGAAAATCAATGTAACACAATGTAGCAAACTAAAAACCAATTTGACTATAGGCAACTGTTTGCCAATTAGAGTGCAGAATAATCACAACCAACCAGGGAGCAAGATTCAGCCTGCCAATTAGAGCATTCTTTCAGCCAATCAGAATGTAGAATTCAGCCAGTCAATCAGAATGTAGGATTAAGCATTCAAATCAGATTGCAGGAATCAGCCAGCCAGTCAGAACTTAGGACAATCGCAGTGCAGGATACTGTCTGCCAATCAAAATCCAGGCAGTTAGTGGCCAGGATCCTAACAGCCAATCAGCACTAGGGTAACTTTGCTACACTTCGACTAGTTTACTGTGTGATGTGTATCACTGGACATAATGTGTGAACAGCAAATGCAAGCTTGATTTACACCAGAATCTCCTCCTCTAAAAGTGGTCTGGACACACCATTGGTCACTCCATCAGATCTCAATGCAAATGACCTCGTTACCCATTGCTTTTGTATGTAGGTGCTTGTCTGTGCAGGTCTATCAGTTGCTGTGCGTCCACACTAGACAAGTCAGTGCTGGGCTGGAAAGGCACCACCCCCCTCAGTCTGACGCTGGTCTGGAGCAGGATACTGAGAGCCCATGGCCAAGAAATGTTCTGGAGGGGGAACTTCTGGAAGGGGATGTTGGCCTGCAACACCAAGGCTCCTTTGGCCCAGTTGGGGTGCTGCTTTTTATTGCAGTCCGAGCCATCCCATCCACAGGACGCAGTGTTGCAGCCGTTATCGCATTCTGTGTTGTCATAGTGGGCACGGCAGTAATGAATGTAGCCTGAACTGAGAGAAATGAGAGATCACAACCCATAGCTGGTTATACAGGAGTTACAGTCATTGTTTACTTTACTGCAAACTTGTAGCTCAACTCGCTGGCCACTTTATGCTTTATCCTGTACTTTATCCTATTCCCCACAATAGGTCAGTGGGTGGTGACTGAGACATTCAGGAGGGGAAGTTCCTGCTGACCAGATATTATTTTAACAATGGACCACACAGCAGTGACACTGACACAATATGGCAGTGTGTGTATGTGTGAATCAGGCACATTGGTGTTGATGGGTTATCACTGCTGGGCTGAGAGTGGTCCAAAAGCTAAAAATATCCAGCCAGGGCAGCTCTGTGGCCAGAAAACAGCCATTTTTAAGCTGCTGTAAGATGACCTGCGCATGAACAGGTGGGCTCTCTAATGGTGTTTTTCCACTGGCACAAGGAACCGGGCTGTACAGCAAACAAATGTTTTTTCCATTACAAATAATGCATTAAAATTTTTAAATCGCAATTAATCATATGGTTTTCTGCAACAAAACACGATTAATCGGATTGTTATATACCAAATTAAATAATTAATTCAAAAGTAGTGTACTGCACACTTTTATTTTTAATGTACTGCTTTGTGAACAAAAGTGCAATAACAGTTGGTTTTCAAACACTTTGAACATTATTTCCTTTAACACAGTTGCAGTTAAAATGTTTCTTGTAAATCTCAACTTAAACCCTACTGTAACCTAATCAAATATAAAACCAAAGCTATTTGTCACTGCCAGGGCATTCACGTTTTATCTAGATTGTTATAAAAAAACAAGTTACTCTCAGAGCATGACTCCAGAGCATGAGGGGGCGGAACCATTATAGTAGCTGCAAAGGGGGACCAACTCCATATGAAAGTCCATATGAAAATCCGAATGCAGTGTCATTAAAGTCTCTGTTGGTGTAATGGTCAGGCGTGCCATTTCTTTTGTCCATAAATAAATAAAGCGTTAACGCGACAATAACGTTAATGTGCACAGCCCTAATTACAAACAAAGCGACCTGTACCAGAGCGGTTCCCGTGCTGCTCGATGGCAGAGCTAAAAGCGGGCTGCAGCCAAGCCGACTGCTTTACTGCTTTCTGATTGGTCGAAATATTGTCATGACAACAGACGGACCTGGAAACAGGCCGTTTTTTTTTACTGTGAGGTCAATGAAGTTCTATTTAGGCTGAAGATAAACTTCAGTGGGTATATGATCAGTGGGTATATGATAAAACTTGCTGCAACTTCTGTGTCATCACAATACATTTTAGGTACAGCATGGGTCCTGTATACCAATGGAAAAGGGCCTTAAATGTACACCAGCAAGATGGAGCCAAAAGTGAGGGTGCGCTTATAATGTGGTCCAGCGAGTGTAAATGCTTTTGATGAACAGACATGACTTCTTACTTGCAGGACTTTTTGTTCCCTAGACAGTCAAAACCATCTCTTAAGCACTGGGACCCAGAGCATTCCTTATCACACACTCCGTTTGCGAACTTGGTCTTGCACATTTTGTCCATGGGACAGCTGCTCCATGGGTCACTAGGAGATGCTTTTCATTTTAGGGAGAGCAGAGAGAAAATCACCATAAGAAACCACATAAATCTACAAGTCAGATGTTAAAGCAAAGGTTCTGTTAAACATAAACCTCACACGGTTTTCCCTTAACCCAAATGTGGTTGTTATGCTGAGATATTTTGGTCTCAGTTTAACAATATTCTGAAGTTCATTTCTTTCGAAGTTTGGTCTGGAGCTGCAAGGCTAAGTGGCTGACAAGTAATGGAAATCATCACTTACATGCCTCAAACCATGTCAACTCTTAAGTAATCCCGAATAGGGCCTCAAAAATATGAATTAAAATTAGTGGTGTCGAAATAACTTGTTAATTTTGATCAGGCTCATAAAAAGTAACGCGTTAAAAAATAACGCTGATTAATTGCATGCCGTGGTGACTCGTGCCGTGGTAACCCGGTCTGGTTCTGGCCACAGGTGCTCTGTGAAATGAAACAGGGGATGGGAATGCGCTGCTTGGCCCAGTGAATAGAAAGTTTGCATTTAAAGAAACAGCTGGATGAAACGGTATTTTTTGTACCTTCAGAGTGCATCAAGTCTAAAATATCACCTCAATGCAAAGCATTTAGAAGCTAACCCGGGGGTCCGAGCCAGCACAGCCTGATGCCAGCCTGCTGAGTGGATGGAACACCGTTCTATAGGCATCCTTGCAACCTATCACAGTAAAACATTTGGTCCTATTTCCTTCATTTAATCTATTCAACACACCAAAAATAAGAGTTTGCCAGGCATTAAACAGTATTTTTGCACCATCAAGGTGATTTAAAGCAAAATCTAAAGAAATGAAGAGTAACTTAGGACTTCTTCATAATACCTTTTTCAAATGACTGTTGCTTCTGTATGTTAATGCAGGTGTGTGGATGGCCAATCTTGATTAAACTCCATTCAGTTAGTGAAAATAAAAGCCAAAAATGAAGGCTGTGTTGGAAAAGTGGGTCAGATGTTGCAGAGGCTGAACGAGGCGTGTCCTTGGCCTGAGCTGCAGGGGAAACGGGAAACTCTGGGTCTGAACCAAACAGGAAGTTTCCAGGAGAGGTGGACAGCAACAGGAAATGGAGTGGAATGGAAGGGTTGAAGGGCAGGGACGCAACGATGAAGAATGCAATGGAGAATTACAATAGACTTACAGGTGTAGCGGACAATGAAGAAACGAGCCCCTTATAGACCCAACCGAACAATGGAAGCACAAGTTATCATGTGAGAAGCGTGAGAAGCAGGACTCCAAATTTAAAGTAATTAAAAAAATTCCCCACAGTCATGATTCTCAAAGTGGGGTCCCGTGACACTTTGCCAGAGGATCTGTGAGTTAATTTGTAATTATGAATGATATAACGAGGATCTTGTGCCAGATTACATACATAATAAAGATGACCCTTCACTCCTACCTGATTTTATTAGCCAGTAATCTATAAACTTTGACACCAGTAATAATCTTCCACTGACTTTTGGAGGAACATTTGGCAAAAGTATTTTTAAGTTTCTATTAGTACACATGATATATATTATAATTTTCAACTACATTAAAAAACACCGCATGTATTTATGATTAATTGATTTTTAATCATCTTTTTACAATCTGTACCTTTTTATAATTTGCATTAATTATGATCTCTTTACTTTGAAACTTGCAATTGATCACTGTTCAAGAATTGATGGTATAAGGACTGGATTTTCTGATTCTTATTCTGATATTCACTCAGAAAAAACAAAAGTCTGCACATACATAAAAGTTCATTAAAGTTCATAAAAACATAAAAGTTCATCATATAACAATTAACAAAAAAATATCATTATACTGCTCATCCCTAAATTACATGATAAATCACCTGTTCATTTGAGCTATTCAAAATAACTCCTACAGTCGGTTATTTAAAATCAATACATATTTGCCTAACTTCTTATTTAATTGATTAAGTTTTGGAGTGAAGAACCTTATTGATGCTGGAAGGGGACCCTGGCTGAGAAGAAATTTGAGAATCTCTGCCCTGTAAAATTCTATTTTACATACAGCATCTATCAGCACAGGATTTAGGCGCTGGTCTTCTCTTTTTGGTCCCATGTTGAGGTGAAGAAGAGTAAAGCAGCCCAGGAGATGAACCATCACAACAGAAAGAAATAAAAGCCAAAAGTGATGAGCTGGTTCTATTAAGGAGTGCTTGACTTTAACCTAAACGTGATACTCATTCTAACCTTAATCTTAAACCTACACCCAACACTCATTCTAACCTTAAACCTTAAACCTACACCCAACACTCATTCTAACCTTAACCTTAAAACTATATCCAACACTTATTCTAACCTTAAATCTTAAACCTACACCCAACACTCATTCTAACCTTAAACCTACACCCAACACTCATTCTAACCTTAACCTTAAACCTAATGCTCAAACTAAACATCATCTTAAACTTTATGCTTACTAAGCCTAATCCTAAACCTAATTTACTGTAGTTTAAATCTGGATGCTCACTCTAATCTTAACTTTAAGATTTCTAAAGGCTAAAGGCTAAACCGTGTCACGTGTCCATCTGTCCATCTGGAAACTGGAATATTAATGATAAAAACAGTAAACTGACTTCGTAGTGGGGTACATTTTCATCTTAAAATGTACCCCACCACGAATTAATGTAGTCTTAACTATTCATTAAGACTACATTAAAATGACAAGAAAGTCTGGCTCTTCAGAAGCAAACCATGAAGAAATGAGGGTGGCTCACGACTTTCGCACAATACTGTAGTTTACCTCTCTAGCTAGGATTTTATGCTCATGTGCAGCTGCTCCAGAGTGTCGTTTTTCTGTTGGAAATGCTTTTCTATGAGCACAATAAAAGCAGTGTAGATACATTGGATGTAGATCCAACACAGTCTGGTGTTTCACCTGATCAAACACAGCAGGTTCAACAAAGCTGTTTATTTAAAACTAAATGCACGCTTTATTGGACATTTTACTCGATTATAATCCTCTTTGATAGCCCAAAACTGGTGCAGTTCATACCCAGGACCATTTCTGGACACTTGGAGGGCCCATGTGATGTCGTAGCTTGGCCTCCCTTAAAATATAAATGAAATAAATACATAATAAATCAAATGAGTACAAACCTTGAGCTGCTGCACTGAAGGGCCATAGGATGAAGATCAGATTCACTATCAGGACCATAATAAACTTCTCGGCTTCCTCAGGGAGTCACAAATGTCCTGGAAGGTGTAAACCACTGAACCTGGCTGCTATCTTCAGCAGAGTGTGGTGTGTGTTGCTGTCTTTTTGAGCCTTTAGGTCTCCTCTCTCAGTTTCTTCGTTCAAACGGTCCACACATCCACACTCCCCGCATCAACACCCCCACGGTTCTCTATCGTTCTGTTTCAGAAGCACTGCGGATATCTGGACTACTTCCTGCCACTGTGTGGAAAAGAATAGGACTGAATGTGTGTTGAACATGTGTGTGTGTGTGTGTGTGTGTGTGTGTGTGTGTGTGTGTGTGTGTGTGTGTCCGGTTGTGACCAGTTTGCAGATTTGAGTGTTTTTTGTTTTGGCAGAAGTCTGGTTTTACAGTGTGAGCAATAAGAGCCTATTGTGCATTCACACACTTTACACACTGATATGAATGTCGCTTCCACATGAATGAAATATGTCACACAGTTTTGCTGATTAATTTACTTTGTTTATAATAAGTAAGTTAACTTAATGGTGAAATTCAGTCTTAACCTAATGCTCACTGTGATCCTAATCTAAAACCTAAACCTAACTCTCATGCTAATTCTAACCTTAGTCTTAAATGTAAGCCTAAAGCTCACGATAATCTTAAACTTAATATTAAACCAAAATTTCATTCTCATTCTAATGTTAAATTTAAACTTACTAATAAACGTACCTTGTCACTCACTTCGGCCTTAATCTTAAATGTAAACCTAACCCACACTTTAACCTTAACTTTAAACCTAACCTTAACATTTATCTTAAACATAAACCTAACATTCGTTCTGAATTTAATCTTAAACTTAAACCTAACGCTCACTTTAACCTCGTACATAAACCGGACACTCACTCCAAAGGATATAAATAAACAAACAACAAAAACAACAAGAAAATAATAATAATAATACCACCATTACAGCTCAAACTACTTCTTAACAAAATGAGAGCAAAACAAACATGAGAGCACTAGTAAGGTCAGGTACAGACGCTACTATTGCTCATCCCAAACATACTGAACGGTAAACAGTGTTCCCCAGCGTTCCACAGCTTTATTTACAGTACTGTGCAAAAGTCTTGACATTTTGCCATCGAATCACCTTGTTGGTGCAAAAATACTATTTTATGCCTGTACGAACGATCTCATTTTTTGTGTATTGAGTAGATCAAATGAACGAAATGCCTAAATAAAGGAGTACCAACCACTCAGCATTCAGCACCACCAGTATACTGATCACCGCCTGATCATCTGGAATCACCTGCTCCTGTTTCTTC
>JBBJLS010071285.1:0-11224 GCA_037577275.1 Bryconaethiops microstoma | reverse complement strand
TGCACAACACTTGTCCAGTGCAAAAAGAACAGAGAACACATAAAAAACAAAAGAAAACCGGCATTTGAGAGCGGAGCAAGCAAACACGTCTGCCTCGGGGGGCGCCATGTTGTATATGTAGATAAGGTGACAGTAAAGTTGCAGATGAGAGTAATACAGGAAAGAGGAGTAAATGTATATTGGCTGGGACAGAAAGAGAGGCCAGTTCAGAGAATAATGAGTGAAAGGGCAAAGTTTATTTTAGCTCAAATTCCAAAAGCGAGGAAGTCTAGAATGCCATATCACTGTACAATGATTTATGACAGGAGCCAGGATGAGAAGTGGTGGATTAAAGAGAAAGGGTGGATTAAAGAAGCTGCAGGAGCCAGAATCAATTTAACAGCCAGCAGTGTAATAATAAGCACAGAAGGAGCAGGGCTGCGAATAGAAGATTCATTCATTCAAAAGTGGTATAGTGTAGATGGAGCAAGGCGCCATGTGACACTACTAATTAATGAAGGGCATGAATCAAAGAACTTGGGACCTATGGTTAAGAGAGCAGAGAAGATCAAATGGGAAGAAACACAAAACCCCTTAATATTAATTGCTGAAAACAAATCAATGTTGAAAATACTGTGTGAAACAGAAATGACAGCCACCCCACAGGAAGTCACCAATCTAAAGCCTGAAGAAGAAGAACTATGGAAACAGATGAACACACAGTCAATAGATGAGGACTCTTTGAAACAACAGATGATCAAGCAAGTTCCTGAAGAACTATGGTCATTACATGAAACAAACATAGGACTGGTAAAGTCAGCTTCACCTGTTCAGATCAAATTAAAACCTAGAATACAGATGCAAAGCAGGGGATACAGAGAACACTAAAGGGGCTCCTAGAAGCAGGAGTATTAACAGAAATAAGAAGTCTGTGTAATACTCCTATACTTCCAGTACAAAAAGCAGATTAGACCAAGTGGCGGTTAGTACATGATCTAAGAGCAGTAAATGAAGCTGTGGAAGATTGGCAGGCAGAAGTACCAAACCTCCATAATCTACTTATGAACATTCCGCATGATGCTAAATATTTTACAGTAATAGACCTATGTTCTACATTTTGTAGTATCACCATAGCTAAAGAGTCGAGGTATTTGTTTGCATTTACATGCATATAAAGCAATGTAGCTACACAAGAGTCCCTGAAGGGTTCAAACATTCTCCTCATATATTTAATCACATTCTTAGATAGGATTCAGAGGAGTTGGACTTAGACAGCACAATGCTACAATATGCATAAAATCTTCAACAAACTAGCAAAGGGGGGACAAAGTTTCGCAGGTCAAATTACAATACTGTCAAACACAGGTAGAATACCTGGGAAGGTTGTTGGCACATGGGACTAAAGCAATAGTGCACTCACAGTTGGAAGGGGTCAGTAAAGCACCACAGCACAACAGTAAATCCAGTAGAATTGTTGCCATTTCAATTTGAAATAAAACCACATGATTGTGTTGCTGAGTCTTTAGACTTTTCAAGGCTCAGACCTGATTTAGAATCCACACCAGTCATACAAGCAGACTTAACTGATTTTGTAGATGGATCTTGCTTTAAAGATAATTTGGGAAAACATGCAGGCTATGCAGTAATTAAAAAGGAAAAGGGGAACAATTTTTAAGTAGAAAAAGCTGAACAATGTCCCCTACCATGTTCTGCTCAGTAAGCAGAACTAAAAGCATTAACCGAGGTATGTGAGCTGGCAAAAGGAAAGTGTGTTAATGTTTTTACCAATTCAGCTTACGCTCATGGAGTTACACATTTGGTGCAGTGTGGAAACAGCGAGGATTTAAAAAGGCTGATGCTACTCCGCATTTATACAGCATTTAGAACAAATATTGGATCTAATGAATGCAATGATGTTGCTGAGGCATTTAGCAGTAATCAAATGCCAAGCACATAAAAAAGGGAATGATTATGTAATTGTAGGAATAATGTGGCTTAATTTAGATATTCTCCACCAGAATCAATTTAGGCTGATTCACCACTATATTCATCAATTGATTAGCTGATAGTCAATTATTAATTGATGATTTATTTATTACTTAGGGGTTTTCTATCAAGCAGGGTTCATTAAGGAATCCAGCCTAAACTATTCGACCAGCGAGATAGTTCAGTAGGAGTGCGGTAATTAACCCTTTAAAGCTCTTCTTAACTGTGCATTTAAAAAGAGTTTACTTGAGTAGGGGCATTAGGTAATTATTATTATTTTAATGAGCATAGGTAACATTATCACAGCCATGAAGGGACTTCACTTTTAATGAAGAAGAAAAGAATCGCTGATCCTGCTAAGACAACATTTATTGACACGAAACAAGCATAAAACCAATGTGAAAGATGGTGGGATAATGGTATGGATAAGCTTACTGAAAGTTACTGAAAGTCCCTGAATAGCGAGCTTAAGGTAGCGCGAAACAACCCACTAATCAAAAACATTTAGTACAAATATGATCGGCCTTGCACCAAGGTTTGTACTTGGGTGTCAGGGAGTTTCAGGTGTTGTTGCTTGGAGTCTTGAAGTCTGGCTCGGTCCAGCTCAGTGGTGAATGAAGAAACAGAGTGGAGAGTGGGCTTGTTTGATCTTGGAGTCTCTTCTTCAGGTGTTCTTTCAGAGTCTCTGGCCCAAGATTTCTAAAAATTCTCTTTGGGACCAGTTGCTTATATGGCAGAGAGAGAGGACTTGTCTCCGCCTCAACTTGACCAGTTACAAAGGGGGCGGCCCCCCTCGGTCCCTCCTTTGGTGTGGGGCTGGGGGGATGCATGTCATTTGATGATTCAGGCTGTGGAACTTCTCATTAACAGAATAAAGTTCATAAATTTTGTACAGTTAATAACTGGATATTGAGACTTGTACTTTCGGTTCTGTTGTGTTCTAGGGGTCACGTAGATACCAAACATGTTATACTTTCGACAAACATTTCACAGATTATGACTTAATTTACAGATACATTCTAATCTACCCATAATCACTCAAAACAAACTTTAACATGCATTAATCATTATTCTTATAATTTCTCTCTTGGCAACCAAGCAATTCTGAGTCCTTGCAAACACTTAAATCCTGGGGTTTTGAGTCAGGATCAGGCATCTCTTTGTTCTTTCTGAGTCATGACCTTTGTCGAAGCATAGGTCTGGATTTCCACTTAACAGATTAACAGTATGTTTTTTTTAAAAATTCAAATGGATTTTACAAACATAACCAGTTATTATTGTGGTTAGTTTAAGAACACCACGCATAGTCTATTGTCCCAAACTTTAGGGGTATGAATATTCTGTATATATGGGTTCTAAGCATCAGTAGTTAGAGGGACAAGGATTACATGGGGGTTACATACACATAAGAAAAGAAAATACTTGTGTAAGAGATAATATCCAAATAATCACAAAATCACTTAGGCCAGTCGCTGCAAATGCAATCTTTATTTCTGCAGGGAGAAACGCACTGAGGGCAGTCCTCAGTGTTTCTCAGGGTATTAGCTCAACGCAGGGAGCTAATATACCTTTAATATAAACATGGGTTGTCTCATGATAACACACCAAACCTCATGCTCATACATGCCTTATATGGTTATACCTTCTGTCCTCATATTCACATGAGCACTAGGGAAACTCTACACCATATACAGAAGCTCCTATAAGAACCTCAACTTAACCTTTTGTCCCTAAAAGGCCATCCATAGCATACATGAACATTCCTATGCTCACATACACACACACACACACACACACACACACACACACACATTCTAAAGCAGAGCAGATCACTTGTGTAAAATGATCTGCTTTAGAATGTGTGTGTGTGTGTGTGTGTGTACGATCTGAGCTGTATAAGTGCATCTCTAAAAATAATATTTCATTTGATTCCCAGGTTCTTTTTATGCAGCCTCATTTCCCTGCAATTGTATTCTAACTAGATTTTCCACATAAAGGTAGCTCAATCTAGCCCCAGCCTAAATCTCAGAAACTAAAAGGAATCATTTTAAAATCACAATTTAACTATTTTACTTCTTCATTAATCTGCATTAAATCTGCCTTGTTTGACAAAAAAGGAAAAATGAACTTCTGCACCACCCAAAACGAGGAAATAACATTATTTATATGTTCATGCTTTCTTACTGATCCAAGGACATTCAAAACAGAGGATAAGCATGACCTTCCCACATCCACCGCACATACAGACCCACAGGCCAGGAAGGTCTTCAAGAAGCAGAGAACAATTAATTGGCAATTTTTTGGCTCCAGATTGATGGAGTGACTGTCCTGTGTTGCCAGGTGCTGGACGGACTAAGAAGATCTGCAGCAATTCAAACAGAACATATTTTACCTAAAACCTTTGCTGTTTTTGGAAATATAATTTTAATTAAGTCAGTATTTTACAGAGTTAGCAATACTTTCACTGGAATATAGGGGTCAGTATATTTATGTTTATGTCTCGTTCTCTCTCTATCAGTCTATATATCCATCTATCTCTCTCTCTCTCTCTCTCTCCCTGCCAATTTCCTTCTCTCTTTTGCTCTCTCTCTCTCTCTCTCTCTCTCTCTCTCTCTCTTCCTACCTCTGTTTTTCTCTCACTATATATAAATATATATATATCTGCTTATGTCGTTCTCTCTCTTTCTCTACTTATATATGTTTCTGACACTCTCTTACTCTCTCTCTCTCTCTCTCTCTCTCTCTCTCTATCTCTCTCTCATTTTCACTGATTATATCTATTTCTCTCTCTCCATTTTTCTTTTTCTGCCATCTCTCTTTCTCTCTCTCTCCTCACTCTTTCTCTGATATCTCTTTCTCTCTATCTCTCTCTGTCTCTCTCTGTCTGTCTCTCTCTACTTATATCTATTTCTCTCTCTCTCTCTGCCTATCCCACTCTCTCTCTCTGCTTCTATATATTTGTCTCTCTCTACCTCTCTCTGACGCTCTCTGATTATATCTGTTTCTCTCTCTATTTCTCTCTGCCCCCTCCCCCTGCCTATCTCTCATTGTTTCACAAATTGTAAATGATTCACTTGGTAGTTTAAGTTTTATCATTTGAAGCTCTGTTTTCTTCTCAGGGACACCATGGCTGAGAGTAGATCACTTCAGAGGACGATGTATGACGAACAGCAAGAGAAAACCAGCAGAATGGGTCCTGAGCAAAGGCAGTCTCTTTGGGAAAATATGTCAAGACAAATCCGACATTTCAAATGTTCCGAATTTTTCACATGGTAAGTAAAAATTTACTTCATCGCACGTGACACATCCTTCTCTTTGTTCCTACCTTTGGAACTGCACTGAAATGCAGTTACATGAATACATACGTATCCATGATACGTATGTATCCTTGTATCAACTTCTGTGTGTCTTGGCTCTAAATTAAGCCCACATTAAAGAGCCCATATGTTGGAATACCAAACCTTCCTAATTTAAGTAGTAGTAATAATATGTAACAAGTAACATTGTCACAGTCAAGCACTCACTTTCTAGACCATATAGACCATATATAATATTTTAATTACCATAAAAAAAAGACGAAAAATGACCCGTTCTGAAAGAATGCATTTACACATTGTATTTACACATTTCTGTTATGTTACGTATATCCACAGTTTAGCCCTTTCCATTTTGCAGTTTAAAAGCAGTTTTTAAATGATTTTTGAGGAGCAATAAATACTAGAGCTGAGGCCTTTTACATGTCAGTCCTAAAGGCTCTGTCTGTTTAGACCTAGTGGATGTAGAGAGGTGGGAAAATCACCATGTTAAAATGAAATGTGATTGTTTTTGGTATATAAAACCAGATAAATATCGTAAGTTAAGGAAAAAATAAAATAGCCGTTTAATAAAGATAATGGGTGTCGACCAACAATATGAGGAACACTCAAGTTTTAGGTCAGTGTGAGAACCAGAAGAGTGTTCTAAGTGCTAAAATCTTTATGTAGGAGCAGTGCAAGAAGGTCAGGAGAGGAGATGCTCTCTGATTAGATGAGTCTTCAGGAGGTTTTTGAAGATGGAGAGGGTTTCTGTCGCTGTGGTCGATTTAGGCAGCTCATTCCACCATAAATGAGACCAGTCTGGACTGGGTTTACCTTGTGTGTGGGGATGGCAGAGCCTGACGATGTTCCTTGGAGGAGCGGAGGGAGCAAGTAGGAACATAGTCCAAATCTCTTCACCTATTCTCAAGACTAAACCTATGCGTGGTTCACTGAGCAGTAGTTATTAGGTAGTGGTTATTGTTTACTAGGCAGTCATTTCTGTCTGTTTGTCCCAGGCAGCTGCTGAAGGCATTGTTGATGGGTCAGGGTCTGTCAGCGCTGATCTGTGGCACCGCAGTGACGTCCCAGTACCTGGCCTCGGCCTTCCACCTGGACGTCCCCATGCTCCAGAGCTTCTTCAACTACACCCTTCTGTGTCTCACCTACACCACAGCACTGCTCTTCAGATCAGGTCACTTTCATTCTGCTCATGAGACCGACTTTACAACACAACTTCATAAGAAATGATCATCACAGCGTTCTCCCAATGTCACTGTTTTAAACAAGAGATTATATTTCAAAATACACTCTGGAAGCTACCACTAAAATAGCAGTTATTAAAGGGGTATTCCAGCCTAAACCTTGGAGTTTAAAACGTGGTGTGACGTGTTATGCAGTATTATGTTTCCCACAGGCTCACTAATTTACAATTCACATTGTTTTCATTTATATCCTGTTGTTTATCAGTATTCTCTCACTATAATTCCCAGCATCGATTACGTAGAACCCCTGCGGGTTCAACCAATAAAACAACCAAGCTAGGTGTAACAACGACCCCAGTTGTTTAACCAAACCTCAAAGAAAACTATCATCCTACGTTTATTAGTTATAAACTGCAGCTATATATATAGCTATACGTCGCTCTGGATAAGAGCATCTGCTAAACGTCGTAAACGTAAACATATAACTACAGATATAAGTAAACACATGCATTGTTTTTTATGACATCACAAAAAAAATCTCTCACTGGAGTAATGCACTCTCTTATATAATAACTATTACGTAATTATAATTAACTATTACTGTCTGCGTTCTTTGTGAAAATGGAAAAAAAAACTAACAAAAAAACAAACCTTTGGTCTATATGGACTAGGGAGTGAGTGGCTTGTTTATTTGTTTGGGTTTTTTTTTTTTTGCCATTTTACCCATTTAGTCAGAGAAAGAAAGGCAAACTAAGGCAAGATGTCTAAATAACAACGAAGCAGCTTTGCAATTTTACATTTTAGCTTGGTGAGACATTTCTCTCATTGAAGTAATGCACTTTTTTCACTGTGATAAAGATTTGAAGGGTGCAATAACATATTTATCTTCCTAGAAGTAATATTCACTATCCGCATTCTTTAGCACATGAAACGAACAAACAAAAACAAATAATCTATGCTAAGGCAATTTCTTTTCACCTTCAAGATGCATCATATTTTTTTTTATACTTTTTTGCCCAGAGTACCCTTTCAGTATAAGTATGTAGTGAATACGATTCTATTGTTTTCCACTGTATAACATCCAGGATGCCTCTCTTTTAATGTAGGTGATGGAAATATTTTGCAGATATTAAAGACAAAATGGTGGAAGTATATGTTGCTGGGCCTGGCAGATGTGGAGGCAAATTATGCCGTGGTGAAAGCATACCAGTACACCACTTTAACCAGTATACAGGTGAAAGGCTTTCTTATAAGCAATAAGCAATACCACAATAACTTTAAGTGAAAGAGCTTGCGTGCGAAATGCACGAGAGTCTGTTACTGTTGTTGTTGTGTGACTAACTGACCTGATTCACTGTGTTTCAGCTGCTGGACTGCTTTATCATCCCCGTTCTTATGGTCCTGTCCTGGTTTTTCCTAAAGGCGCGATACAGAATAGTCCACTACGTGGCTGTGTGCGTGTGTTTGGCTGGTGTGGGGGCCATGGTTGGAGCTGATCTCCTAGCGGGCCGAGACCAAGGGTCGAGTGAGGACACTGCTTATAGACTTTCTGCAAATTCAAAAATTCTGTCTCTGCCTGACAGCATCGTTAATACTGCAATCCAGATTAACCTGAGAAGTATACAAAACAAAACCTTTCCAAAGTGAACAATTTATAGGAGAAACAAAAGCAGTTCTTAACAGATGCACATCAGTGTATTCAAATGTTATTCCAAATGATTTAGAACCATTTTTAATTGTCAATTCATCATGAAAGGGGCACACAATATAACTGGCAGCTGCTCTTTTCAAACTGTAATAAAATAATTAATAATATGAAAAAAGTTAAGTTAAGTTGAGTTTATAACAGTATTGTTGATAGCCTTAACGCTCTCTCTCAATTGCCATTTTTCATGGAAAATCCCAATTACTGATCAAAACTAGTCGTCTGGCTGCAGTCTTATGTATTTTTGTGTTGTTTACATATCAGTTTTACTGTTTGGGACATGCAGTTTTTATACATTAGTATTTTTATGAGGCAAATCTAAAATTTGAATGTTTAAAGTGTGCAAAATTACATCCAAATTGAAAACACGTTTGTTGATACACTTCTAGTTAAAATGCAGAATCACTAAATCAGTTTAGAGCAACATAATGAAGCTGTTCTCCCTGCTTTCAGTGGTTCAATATGTCTGGCGCTCATGGCAACACAAGACACGAAAGAACAAAAGTGCGAACAGCGTAGACGAACACAAGCGGTGATTAGGGGTTGACCTTTTCCCAGTGTATACTGTAATTAAACAAGCATCTTTAGTACAATTCATCTCTATGCCAACAGCCAGTAACATCCTGCTGGGGGACGGCCTGGTGATCCTCAGTGCCACTCTGTACGCCTTCTCCAACGTGTGTCAGGAGCACACTGTGAAGAACGGGAGCAGAGGGGAGTTCCTAGGAATGCTGGGCCTGTTTGGGACGCTGATCAGCGGCATTCAGCTGTGAGACTCATTTGGGTGTATATCAGTTTACATGTCGAGGTACATGTTGTGCATCTTTCAGACAGTCCCGCAGCCTCATCCCCGTGTTTATATATATAATATAGGTTTACATAGGTTACATGAGTTTACTACCCTCCAATCTACTACGATACTAAGATATACAATACTGTGCAAAAGCCTTAAGCGCCTATGAAAAGTTTTTAAAGCCATTTTTCTCAGTGCATGATCATTTACTGTCTTTCTGCAAGCAACGTTAACATTGGAATACAGGGGCTCCTCGAGTCACGACACAGATCCGTTCCTTTGACAGTGATGTAATCTGAATATTGGTGTAACACAACCCTTCCCCAAGTCACTTACCGATCCTAACACTTTTGTAAAATCGTAAAAACACAACTAAGCCACACAAAAAGGAAAAGGAAAACTCCCTCACTCACACGCCGCGATAAAAAAAAAGCGTATTCTTCCTCTGCGCACAACCAAACTAGTTCGCCCATGTAGTCTTAACTACTTAAACCTTAAAGGGTCTGAATGCAGGCCTTCAGTTCTCACTCTTATAACAGCTGTGTAATCGATGAGCAAATTTCCAAAACTCACTCAGTCCGAAAGCATTTTTTTTTTCTCGGAAAATCGGGTTTTACTTGTTTTACCTATTGGAAAGTAATTCTCACAGGAAATAATTTTTTTTAATAGAAATTTTACAGTTACTTGTCATTTTTCAGTGCCTATTTCTAAAGTGCAACTCCTGCACATTTTTAGTCAAATTTGTTTAAAAAGTATAATGAAAACTATTTTGAAGTAAATCGATATTCAATGTCACAAAATTATGTACAAGTTTAATATTTATATGCGACTACCTGACACAGCATAGAATTATATGCTGTTTATGATCTACCGCCTGGGAGACCTGGGTAAGTAGGTTCGGCTCGCGACTGTGTGAGTGGACTGAGTGAGTTTTGGAAATTCACCTAATCTTGTACCGTGTATTATGCAAGGACTGAGTGAGTTTCGGTCGTTTATACTATTGCACATAAAGAGGTCATGTAAAAAATATGCCAATAGTAGTGTTACCTTAAAAAATCACAAAAAATGACCCGAGTGAGTTTAGGAAATGTGTTCTTCCAATTGTACAACTCATTTTTATTACTTACTATAGTTACTGATTAATAGGTAAGATTAGATAAGTATTAAGATTTATAAATGAATAATTAGTCTAGTGTTTAAAGGATTAATGCATTGTTTGTTTCCCCTGTTTTCATCGCAGTGGTGCTTTAGAGCATGTGCAGCTGGCAAGTATTCAGTGGACGTGGCAAATCGGTGAGACTCGAACGAGTGTTGGGAATCTGTTGTTTTGATGACTGACCACATCAGAGTGTCATTATGTGAGACCTGGCCTGCGTTCTGAGGGTTTAGTTGTTTCGCTTGGTGTTCTTCTCTCTTCTCAGCTCTGCTCCTGAGCGGGTTTGCTCTGTGCATGTACACGCTCTACAGCTGCATGCCCCTGGTGATGAGGCTGACCAGCGCCACGGCGGTGAACCTCTCTCTGCTCACGGCCGACCTGTTCAGCCTGTTCTGTGGCCTCTTCCTGTTCCAGTACTCAGTGAGTGCACTCGTAAACCTGACAACCCCAGGAAGAGCGGAGCACGTTTCAGCGGCTCCTGAGCAGTAGATAAGCTTGAGAAGAGGTCTGAGATAAGAGACATGGTTGAAAGATCAGTAAGCAGTACTGTGCCAGTGCATTTAGTGCAGACCGAATAGTCTTGATCAAAGTTCCCAAATCAGTGCGGGGTCACTCTTGATTACTTAGTTAATGTAAAAGCTGTGCTCTGAAGCGATCAAATGGGACTAAATGGCACAACTTTGATCATTATTGTCTTGGGAGTGACTCCAGTGGTGTGTCGGTGGAAGCAAATATGCAGTCAGTCACTGGCAATGCCCTCAACCTCTGTGGCCAGAAGGGAGTATATCTGCCCTCAATATCTGGGTGGGAATATACATACATATATAGCTTACTTACACACACACACAACTACTCAAAAGTTTTTTCACACGCATATATTCACATTACTCACACACACTAATATTTGATATATTTTCATTTTTAGTTGTTCACTCAACTACTAATCCAACAAGGGTAAAAATCTGCATAATAAATGGATATGTGCTAAAAACCTGAGGTGTGCAAAAACTGGTAGTGTGTGTGTATATATACACACACGTGGACAAAATTGTTGGTACCCTTCAGTCAATGAAAGAAAAACTCACAATGGTCACAGAAATAACTTTA
>JBBJLS010071284.1:0-10000 GCA_037577275.1 Bryconaethiops microstoma | reverse complement strand
CAAGACGCACCTTTTCCTCTTGAAACTACTTCACTTTTTCAGCCATGTCTGTTTAGGTGCATGTTTACATAAAAATCCTTCCAGGGATGTTGCCACTAGAACCACATCACATCCTTAGGTGTTCGGCTGTAATGGGGGATTTTTCTACTTTTTATTTATTTAGTTAGATCATGAATATATTTTAGATGATATTACTTTTTAGACATTGCTTTCGAACAGATTTATGTTAGACTTTCAACTTAGATTAAATACCATTTAAAAAAAGTTTGAAACACATGTACAGTCTGCTGTAGATACATGGAGTTTTGTTGCTTGCTGAATTTGGGAAAAACACACTTTGAAAGATGCCACTGGATGCATTCTGTGGAAAAGAAATGTAAACTTTAGTCCTAATAGTCCTCTTTTCCACTGTGAGGCTCCACAGTTCTGCATACAGTGTAACCGTTCCAGTGGCATTTCCACATGGACACAGTTTGACATCAAAAGCTTGCAAACCATACTCAGCATAGTTTCAACAACACAGTTTGTGAACTGTGGGCAGGACTGCACAACCGCTTGGTGGGTGAAGTTTTGATGTAGCTCTTTGCTGACTGATTCTGTGCTTACATAGGTATTGTCAATGAAGCCTTTGTTCAAACCTGAAACAGCTGAGTTCACTTAACAAATAAACCTGGGTGTTTGGATCTGTACCCTGCCTGTTAAACTAATGCTTGCTGTCTCTTTTCTCAGTTAGCAGTGCTCCAGCTTAGTCAGCTGGATAAAAATGCCATACAGGCTGTTCCAGCTAATTGATACCCGACTAACACATTTTTAGTGATAAAGACTAATATCTGAGAGCAGACAGTTGAATGCTATCTAGCACAAATACTAATACTAATATCATTGTAGTAACTTGTTAACAATTCAATATGCAACAACAGTGTAACAACTGGAGATGTTTTCACTGTTACAGCTGAATTACACATGTCTTAACTTCTGTTTTTGCCTGTGTAATTCCATAATAAATTGCAAATTTCCCACTTGCGTGACTAATAAAGGTTTTATCTTATCTTATATGTGTATCCTATACATCTGTACTAGTTCTGTTGTAGTTTACATGCATTGTTGAAGTGTTTTCACACAGTTATTAGAGTTACTTAATATAAAATGTAACCAAAGAAACCGTAGGGGGTCTCATGAGCACAGTTCATCTGTCTGCAGCATTTGACTTTACAGTGGAAAAAAGTATTTTGTGTACTGAAAAACCTGTGTAACAAAATGTAAAAAAACCCCTGTATTGCTAACTTCAAAGATGTAAGTGGTCATATATGTGCACATGTCAAGTATTTTACAGTGGCATGAAACATGGCTAGGTCAATCAGATTTTAGAGTTGTCTGTTTCATTATACAATCTTTCACTCCATCATACAGTCTAGTACTGGAATCTGTCAGTGGCCTTCTTCAGAACTGCACTGAGTCATAATCTCTTTTAGTCCTGACCCTCATGCGTGCATTTGTAAGACAGTTTACATCCCCTCCTGTTCTGAGGTCTCTGTGAGCCACTAATCCAGACCGTTCTTTCTGGCTTTATCTCTCCATTTGGGAAAAATCCCACTCGACCCATGATGACCTTATACACAGCCTGAAACATCCTGTCACTTCTCCCTCTCCAAACAATGATGCCAGCAGCATCTCCTATTTAATGGTTGTCTGGCCCAGGAAATTAGGCTGAAAATTTGTCATGAAATGCACCTTGTGGTAAGCCTCAAGAGATCCTGGGTTTAGGCATATCTGTGTGCTGCACTGTGCATTTGTTCTGTGTGTGTATTTGTGTGTGTGTGTGTGTGTGTGTGCAAATCTGTAACCATTATTATGAGATGGCCCACACTCTGGATCAAACACTTACACAAAGAGAAAGATATGGTGATAGAAGTATGTATAGAAGGATCAACAAGGAACAGGCCAGCCTTTCACCTTTTATACGAATTCCTTGGGTGAAGAAATGTTTAAGCACGACCCATAACCCATCCCATAAGGAAATTTACAGTGTCATTTGTCACATATTGTCATCAAAACATGTATAAGGTTGAACCTTGCCAAAGCAAAAAGTGTCTGAGTATAATATAAATGTATATTTCACAATTTAGTTTGATGAAAGCAACAGTTTATCAACTTAATTGCATTCTTAATGTGTGCACACACCAACTTGTACAGTGGGCATAGAAAACGATCACCCCATTCAACATATTCACATTTTGTTGCTTTGCAGCCTGAAATGAGGAGACACACACGCACACACACACACACACACACGCACACACACACACACACACACACACAGACACACACACACACACACACACACACACAAATTTCCCAGCTGTGTTTACCCATGCAACCTATGACATCCAAATGAAAGATACGATAGCAACAGTTTGGAAAAAGAATAAAAAACAGAATCACTGAGATAGATAAAGGGTCACTCCCCTCCTAAAAAAATTAATGTAAACTCGTGTAACTAAATACCTTCCCCACTGCACACTAAGCTAATTGGGTTCCACCTGTGATCAATTATTATCGTTTTGATTAATTCAGCATAAAAATAGCTATTCCTGGAGCATTCCAGTGCATGGTTGTGCAACTGAAAGTACACAATCAGCTATGGGTGGCAAAGCACTGTCAAAAGATCTCAGGGATAATATTGTGACCAGGCACCAGTCAGAGGGTAGATACAAAAACAAATACAAAGACTTTATCATTCCCCAGAAAAGTCTATAATAAAAAAAAGTGTTGTACTACAAGGAGTAAAATTGAACTATTTGACCTCCACTCCAAACGTTACATCCCAATGCCAATACAGCTCTCCATCCAAAGAACACCATAGCTGCAGTAAAGCATGGTGGTGGTAGCATCCTGTTGTGAGGGTGTTTCTTTGCAGCAGAGACTGGAGCACTTGTCAGGATAGCAGGAAAAATGGGGAAAAATACCATAAAATTATTGAGAAAACACCCTCTGCCCTCTGCTAGAAAGTTGTCAATGGGAAAAAGGTTCACCTCCCAGTATGACAATTAACCTAAAGCTCACAGCAAAAGCTCACAAACTCACCACACAGTGGCTAAAGGAGAAAAAGATGAATGTCCTTGTATGGCCTAGTCAGAGTCCGGACTGAAAAACTGGAATCACTTGAAGTTTGCAGTCCGCCAACAGTCACCATCCTATCTGAGCTTGACCAGTTCTGTAAAGAAGAGTGGACAAATATCGCACAGTCTAGAATCCCAACAGGCAGTAAGTAAAGCAAAGGTTGGTTTCATCAAATACTGACACTGAGGGGGGTGATCCTTTATCTCAGCGATTGTTTTTTTGTTAATTTTTTTTTCAAAGCTGTTGCTATAATATCTTTTACTTGGATGTTATCAGCTGCACTGAGTAAACACAGCTGGGAGAAAATATTTGTTTGTGTGTGCGTGTGTATGTGTATGTGTGTCTTCATCTCATGCTGCACAGCGAGAAAATTTGAATATTTTGAAGGGGCTCATTCGTTCCTATATCCACTGTAAATGATTGCTTTGCACAGGATGACAAGGGCCTCACCATACATCCTTTATAGAATGATAGAAAATTAGCTAGCGCACAATAGCCTTCCATTTGCTGATGCATTATATGACCTCCAACACACACATGAATGCATTGGAACCACTCTGAAGGCTGATCACAAAAAGCGTCAGAATGCATCACAACCTTAACAGGTTAAAAGAACCTCTTATTGAGAATGGCGCTGCCTGGATACAGTACTGTAAGTGAATGCTGTGCTGGTCTGGTGCTGAGCGGAATGTGCACGGTCTGTTTCTATGGCCTTAGAGTTTTTTATTTGTAAACCACTCCAGCTGTTCCCATGGGAGGAATTACACACTAGTCACACTGCTAGGGAGAGTGAAAGAAAAGAAAACAGCTGTCACGTAGTGAAATACTGCTCCGCAGTATAGTGATAGTAATCACTATAGTGATAACAGAAAACACAAGAGGACACACATGAAAAATAAAAAATGTGTGTATTCAGTTAAATCTTTATAACTATGTAACTGTTTAGATTACCTAGATAGTCCCTTATCGGAACAAAACTTAACCATTTTCATACAAAATATAATATATTTGCCGCTATTCACCCTAACGTTCACATTAAAATTTCATAATAAACAGACTCTTAGGAATGGTCCAAAATAAAATCCTATTTTATTGACTTACAATGAAATTACTGATTTTTTTTTTGTATTGCAGCAGTGATATTATATTAACTTTGATAATTGCTCAGAAACACTTTTTTTACACAAATCTGATGATATTCAACCATTACTTGATACCCAATGTGGGCTTTATATTTGAAGTTTTGTTTACATTTTTGTAAACCTCTGCACTCTTGAACAATGTTGTAGCCATGATTTGACACGACGGGTCTGGTGCAATTGTCTGTCCGTTCCAAATCCTGCTTAGTGTGTTTACGAGCAAGGAAATGCCACTCTTTCACATCATTATATTTCATGCTTACTTGATATTTTCCAAAATAATCAAGAAAATGAATGAATGCCAATGTGTGTTGCAGTGTGAGTGAGAAATGGAGACTCTAACGAGTTGGTCAATAGTAGCAATGAATTTGCTTCATGAGGATAAATTCTAAATTTATGAAATTTTAATTAAGAACATCATTAGTTAGAAGAGACAGGGAGTAATCTTGCTACATACCAAACGTGACTGCTGTTTGCAGAAAACAGTTTCAGAGGTCACATCATCAGTAATGAATTAATATTATGGCAGCAAAATCTATGGAAGCAGTCATATGCTATAGTTCTAAGCATTGTTTCTGTGTATTATTTTGTGGTATTTTTATCTTTTACATAATTAGGTTACATTGCATATTGCATGTATCTCATCATCATTTATATTACACTATTAATAATAAAGTGAATAGAGATAGTTTTGCACCTTTAAAATGCTGTCATTTTCCTGTTACATTTCATTACAAGTTGGAATGGGAGCGTTTTTCTTTTCAGTTTCTTTCATTTTTGTTTTTTTTAGGTCATAATGGGAAGGAAAGTCTAATTTGGGCATCCTCTGCAGTTTCAGTCCTCTGTACAGAATGTGCGTCTTTGATCAATCTGTCAGAATAGTCAATGCTGCTGTTGTAGCCAAATTCACTTGCATGTTTAGGAATGTTTTATGAAAGAGGTCCATTATGTGTCTTTTTGTTTCTGCTTTTCACTGCAAACAGAGAACATCCGCAGCCTGCCCTATCTGAACTGTCCCGCAGTGAGGCAGTGTGTGAACAGAGCCAGGTACTCTCCATGCTGTTTCACAGCTGCATGTTTGCAGCTGCTCCTAGATCCTGCACTAAAACAGGACAACAGGCAGGAGAGCCTCCAGAGTCACCAAACTCCCTATATATTTAATGCTGTAGAGGCGTGCGTTCATTTGCTTAGCATTTTTTTTTTCTCCAAAATTAAAGCATGAATGTTATCAGCCATTTGTGACTGTTATCAGTCATGTGTGTAGTATGCCATTTCACATTCGATAGGCATTGCTCTTTGAGCATTATGAAAGTGTCACATGCTTTGATTTAGTTATCTGAAAGAATGCATAATTTTTCACATCTTGATTTACTGACATTCCTTCACAATTGTTAATCCCCTACACCTGTTTTTCATATATGACTACATTTCAACTGTGGAGGCATACGTAGTCAAGCCACCTGCACTGTGATATGTATAATGGTAAAAACGTCCAGTGCGTGTCCTGAAGTGTCTTAGGGAAATCAACATGCTTGCTTTAAACCATTTGATTCACTCTTGATCATTTGTTCATGCCTTGAAGTAATTAGTCCAATACAAAAATTCATTCAGAGCCTTTACAGTACAATCCAGCCGATTAGATCTTTCATATCTGTCTTTTTATCTTTCTGATTGCTTCTACTCCATTAACTTTCTTCATGGAAGTACACCATGCGATTACTCCCATACATTAGCATGAACACCCTGGTTGCAAAGTTCAAATTTCTTGTTAGTGGCTGCTGTTCTGCAAATGAAACGAGAGTTAGGAGCTCTGTAAAAGCGGTCTGAGTGTGAGCAGGGCACAGGGTGTCTGTATCTAATGAGAGGAGTAGCCGTTTAATGGTCTCATCTGAAATGACCTGCTCTTTTATCAGATGCAGCATCTGGCTTCAGTTAGCCCAGCAGTCGTCCCCCATCCACGGTCCACCCCAACAGACCCCAGCAGACAGGCAGGCAAATCTGTTTTCACTGGGCTACGAAGAACACATTGTTCTTTATTCAGCAAGATCGAGACTGTTTACATGGAATGGCATGCTTTTGATGCTTTGGATGTGGCCGTGTTCAAGTGTGTTACTGCAACAAATATACCAGAGCTTTCTAAATTATTTTATTAACAGGCCACTCGTGTTCCATATCACTGCACTATTGTCGTTAACAGATTGCTAGCCTCATTGGTTCTGCTGATCCTCTTGAGCAAGCTGTTTTCTAGCTGAAGATTTACTACAGATATACTACAGATGAGTCACAGTGCTCTGTGAACACAACAGCACTGAGCACAGAGAAGTGCTGACACACAAGACTCTTCTTACTGAATATGTCTGTGTGTTTGCTTTGTGTTTTATAATTTCAAATATATTTCTTCGTTAAGTCTGGCAACCAAACTAAGCTTTGCTCAGATCTATTGGCAGTCTCTCAGGCAGGGGCGTTTACAGGCGCAGGCAGGGGGGACAATTAGGCACTATATCAGTTGACATTTTTTGATGATCACTCACCCCTAACCCCTACCCTGACACCCACACCCCAACCCCCAACCATATGATATCTGGGTCCTATGGAAGGCTACATTTGCTTTACCACAAGCAGGAACAGCACATTTAAACAGCTCCAGAACCTCTTCCACAGACTGCATGCTGTAACAAGATTCTTTATCACGAAAACATGACTGGGCTAAACTGCCATAGGATGATGAATGGGGAGTAAAGTGTAAACACTTAATGATAGCCATGCTGATTAAAGAACAGCTTAGTTTCCTTATATGGAGAGTATAAACCAGGGAAGTGGATGGTGCGTTTTGAAATTGTTTACATACTACTTCTAATTCCTATACAGAAGCAACAAAGATTCATTTTTCCATAATATTACCTTTTAACATTTTTCTTTTTTTACTTTAAGGCATTCAGCCATGGTGTGTTGTCAGTAGGTGAGTAATGTACATGGCAGGAGTCATGCACTAGTTGTCACGCTCCCACAACAGTAATGGGTGTGTTTGGGCATATAGCCTTTATGCAGCTGTCATAGATATGGTAGCAGGATCTAGAATGTGACTATATGAAGTATGAACAGGTGTCCTGCATGCTCTTGACATTGTGTGAACACATGAGAGTGTACTGAACTGCCAGATTTCAAATTCATTCTCAATCTGTTATCAGTGAGTCAGAGAGGAATTAAAAGGGTGGGTATGTCTTGAATAAACACAAACCTGGCAGGGTGTGCTCCTGAGTATGGGCTGACCAGTGGATGGCACTCTGGGTTCTCCTCAGGAGTTGCGGGCCGAAGGATTGACTCAGTGTCCCTATAGCTCCTAATCCATATTAGTCTGCCTTCCTCGTCCAAGCCTGAGCCAATTACTATGGAAGCATTAATAAGGAGACGTGGCTGAGCGCAGCCCCCTCATGTCTTCCCTTATACTTACATTAATATACAGCTACACTCACCTCTGTGATGCAAATGATCAGTGCATGTATCCGTGGATATGAGAATCAGATGGAACTCCACTGGGGTTTTACAATTTCTGACTGCTGCCAATTAGTCACACCATTTACCCTTTTCACTTCTGTAAGAGGGTGTGTACTACTGTGTGTGTGTGTGTGCGTGTGTGTGTGCATGCGTGCGTGCGTGCGTGCGTGTTTGTGTGTGTGTGTGTGTGTGTGTGTGTGTGTGTGTGTGTGTGAGTGTTTGCATGTGTTCCACAAATGTGGCTGGGTATCTGGGGAATACGTTTTGTATGTCATAAAAGCAAACAGGCAGCAAGGTGAACCTGCTAACTGATTTATAGCCTAGTAATGCAAAAAATGCATTTAGTACTTAAAGAAAATGACATAAAATACGTGCTTTCTCTCCATTGTTAGTTGGTAGAGTTGAATGGAAAGGACTCTGACCATCTTTTAATCTTGGCTCCTCTGAAGGCTCAAATGATGCCACATACTTTCATCATGCCACCTTATTGTGGCAGAACATTATTTTTAGTAAGTTACGCAAACCTAAAGGCTTCCTAGTCACACAACCATCCAAGGATTGGCCCTGTCTTCAGGAATTTGCAAGTGTGATCCCAGTGATGCCACCGCTATCTGTGGTCGGGAGTCTGAGAGAGCATAACTGGTTTTACCAACGTAGGCATCTGTTGACGTATGCCCACTTCCTTTTAAAATAGTAAGTAGCGTTACACACATCTGACTAAATTTAGCGATGGGTTGCTGGAATGTAGATAACCTCGGTCGATAGGCTGTACTTAATTTCAGTAAGTTCAATCCAGTCCTCATATCTAGCTTGTGCTTTTTCAGTTTTTCACTATAAGTCTGGCTATATTCATGAAATCTGCAAAGAGCCAAACTGTGCCTTTGGAAGCCCTGTGTTACATTTTCACCTCTCAGTAAAATACCAAACAGTTGATGAAGACACATGCAGTGTTTTAAAAATGGACACTATATTAGTTCTTGTACTAAATGACAACAGGAACATTAAGGTCGCATCTAGAATGAAAATCTCGCATCTAGAATGAGCTTGAGGTCTTTTGTGAGATATTTAGCTCATTTAGCTCATGAGGCAAAGATACAGAACAGAACCGAGAAACTGTAGAATTGAACGACTATTTATGGTCTCTGGTAATGGAAGGCTAATTACATACATATGGTCAGCATAGGAATATATCCTATTTAGATGCAAATAGTATCAAACTAAAACTTACAACACATTATCTTATATTATTCTGTCAGTCAAGTCCACTGTGCTTGAAGACAGCAGCACAGCAACAAAAACTGGACCATAGTCAACAGGAACTGCATTCTTTTTGCCTTGTTATTAAGAATAAGGGCTCATCTGTGGTACTTGTCCTTTCCCTTAAGTGTACGTGTTAAGTGTTTTGCACTTTCACGTATTTTTCTTGTACAGGTTGACTCACTGCTTGTCCAGTAGTCATAAGAATGACGGAGATGAATCCAGCTCTAGACACTCCTAGAAAAGAACAACAGCAAACAAAAAGACTGATTATGGAAAAAACAAAGGAATGCAACTTTTGCAGTCAAGATGCAAAAGAAGATAAAACATCACAATCCATGACAATTAGCCCATCCATTCAGGGTCAGGGTATTAAGTCTTCCACAAGAATAGTACTCTCCAGAAGACTTTACTGTACACGAAATATGTCGAACCGTTATAACTTGGACGATAAGCAGTTATAAAATAGTTGCAAATCTTGAGAATTCTCCAGATCACTCTTGAGAATGCATTAAAACATAAAACATTAAACAGTCAGTTTCCCAGATTTGAGATGTTAATTTAGTCTAGGAAGCCGGTGCTGTCTATATATCTCAGAACATGCCGCGGGAATACATCTGCTCAGCTGACGTTTGGGACATGGCTTACCATAAAGAATGTCATAATATTTGAGCTCACAATAAATCAATAATCTGTTTCCATATGTTTATTACTAAATCATTTATTTTATTTGTTTACCCATGAAGTTTTGTTGTGTTTTCCGTGTGTCATCATGTTTGTCCATGATGTGATCATTACTATGTTGTGCTTGTTGCAAACGCCCATGGTAAATGGTTACACCCTCTTTAATCTCAGCACTTCTTTCCAGCTACTCTCTTTTCTCTCATTCTGCCACAGGCTCTTGCTACCTGTATGCACACAAACACACACACACACACACACACACACACACACACACACACACACACACACACACACACACACACACA
>JBBJLS010071283.1:0-11224 GCA_037577275.1 Bryconaethiops microstoma | reverse complement strand
GAGTGTTTTTCAGGCGTTGAAACGTACAAAAAAGCAATTTGTGCATATGAGAGAAAGTATTTCATGTAGAGGTCTCTGTTTGTGTGTGTGTGTGTGTGTGTGTGTGTGTGTGTGTGTGTGTGTGTGTGTGTGTGTTGCTTTGAAGCTCATTCTCCAGTAGAGAGTGGAACACAGTATCATTTTCTATTGTAGTGACTCCAAAATGAGCCATTAACCGTAATTATAAAAACCAGTATCATTGCTTTTAGACACTATCTATTTATCTACCTATCCATCCATCCATCCACCTATCCTTCCGCCCACCTGCCCATCTACCCTCCTGCCCATCCATCCATCCATCCATCCATCCATCCATCCATCCATCCATCCATCCACCCACCTGCCCATACATCCATGTATCCATCCATCCATCCATCCATCCATCCATCCATCCATCCATCCATCCATCCATCCATCCATCCATCCACCCACCTGCCCATCCACCCACCCATCCTTCCATCCATCTATTCACCCCTCGTTGCCACTAAATAGTAAGGTGTGGTGGAAACGGCTGTGATGGAAATTATATTGCTACAGTATTTTGTGAAAAACCTATTTAATGTTGAAAACATCTATAGTGTTAAAAATTGCTATGAAGGTATTTTAAATGACATGGAATAAAAAAATGTTTATCTTCTCAAACAATATTAACCCTGGTATTTCTTCAGTAACTGTACTTGAAATCATACATCTCCATATCAGACATGTGCTCTTTCATCACTGTACATTTCTATAGCAACCACCTAACATCCTCCCTTACAGGCTTTTCCTTGGAAATAACACCATGGTGTAAATGATGGTGATACTGTGTGACAATTATTTACAAAATTATATGTATTTAAAAAATATGACCAAGGGACATTAAAAGTTCTTGTAATCTAAAAACATTTTTTGAATTTATGTATAATTTTATTGCTGGACACTGCTAAGCGCAAAGTTCCAACAATGGGTAAATTATGTATTTTGTTATTTTTCTAAGTGAAAGTAAACTAATAAAGCAAATAACTAATGATGTTTTTTCCACAAAATTTAAGCCCTCAACTTTTGGCCCTCAACTGTGGAAAAACCTAAAAGATCATATATAAAATTTGCCATTAATTTTGCACAGGCCATGTCCCCACGTTTTCATGTGTTCTCTGTAAAGGATGTGCAGATATTTTCTTAGAAACTCAACAAAACCTGTAAAATGAGCCAACTTTTGTATGTGATACATTATGAGAATGTTGTAAGATTATTGTTTGATTATTCACATTTTAACATAATTTAATTGATCTTGTGAAATGCAATTGCTTTCAGTTTTGCTGACTTGAAGCATAATTTGAAGCAAACAAGCAAATTATTTTGTCAATTACATTGATGCAGCTTTATGCGATTAGTGCAAATGTCTAGAAATATGTTGAATAATCATATAATGTTCTCCCAAAAAGGGTTTTTGGTGAATTTTTATTGCTATGGTTCAGCAGCTGGACTGCTTCAATGTACTTGTAGTAATACTAATTTCCACTAATGGGATTTGTAATGATATTTTAAGCTAATGGTGTTCGCATGGACACTTTTTAGCAGTTATAGATGGTGCTCAGGCCTTCCAGAAGGACTTGGGTGAGGCTTTTTCTCCTAATATTTCTCACACCCATTGCAAAAGAAAATGTTTTTTTTTCTCTCCATCATCAGTTTCTTAATCTAATGTATAAAGACCACCCACATACAATGGGGAAAAAATCCTGAATGCACAGTTTTCTATTGTCTTACAGGATGTGCTTCATTATTCTAATCGTTCTGGTTTCAACCAAAACCTAAATATATGGTTGTTTCAACACAACATATGGTTGTTTAAATAAAATTGAATTGAATTGTTTAAATACAACAAACACAGTAAAAATACACATTTGTATTTTCTTCTTTCTCAGAATCCATAAGGGCTTCTCTGAAGACCTAGAAGGCCACTGTGTATTAATAACCAAAAAGAGAAGAACAGCACCAAACAAATGTTCAGCCATGGAAATAAAATACATTTTTACTGGTTATTGCTTTTGGAATTTGTGGGAGTGTATCTGTGTAAAATGTGCCTGTCACTATTGTTTTATATACTATTGAACACACCTGATTCTAAATTCCAAACAAAAAAACGTTTGGAGTAAATGTAAAAATAATACATATAAATAACGTATTATTGGAAATGTTAAACTACGCAACACTCTTACATTATTTTATAACTGCAGCAATTAAAATAGTGATGTTAAGAGCAGAGTGTGTGCATGGTTGACTCTGTTTCATCCATCAGAAACTGAATCAGGAGTGAAGCTGCTGGAATACAGACCATAGAAAACACTACTACACTCACAACACATATGTAGGCGTTTTTTTTTTTTTACACAGCTCACACTGCAATAGTTCAGACAAATATAGCAACCTGTGCATTTTACACACATACTGCCACAAATTGTACAAATAAGGAAAAGAAAAAAAGTGGTCTCTTATATTTTTCTATGGCTGTATGTTTCTATTCTCAACAAACTTATCAAGAAATTAATTAAGCTGGCTCAGTGGTGGATGAGGAACTGGACAACATGGAAACTGTTGCTGAAAGGAGAACTTTGTCTAGACTTCAGTCCATCATGGATAATGCTGATCACCCACTCCACTGGTGAACGAACTGAGAAGTACTTTTAGCCACAGATTCACCAGCATAAAGTGCTCCACTGAACAGCAGAGAAAATCTTTCCGCCCGACCGCCATCTACAACTCCTCCCGCTGTCACACATCCACAAAATAATCTGTGCAATAGCCTGTTGCTTCTTGTGTAATTTCTTACCATGTTTAAATCATTATCATTATGTGTATGA
The DNA here is from genome assembly GCA_037577275.1 of Bryconaethiops microstoma. NCBI lineage: Eukaryota > Metazoa > Chordata > Actinopteri > Characiformes > Alestidae > Bryconaethiops > Bryconaethiops microstoma. The sequence goes on along the minus strand of JBBJLS010071283.1, from coordinate 8,342 downwards.
CTATGTGCATTATTTTTCCTATGATGTGCAAAAATCTACCATGTGCAATTATCGGGTGTTAAAACATTATCATTATGTGCAATATCACGTGATGTTTTCTAAATGAGTGCTGAATCACTTCATTACATGTAATAGTCTTCATGTGCAATATCACTACTTGGTACTCCAAACTACGCTTTATGTCAGTGGGGTTCATTCAACTGTGTTACTTATATATAGTGTTTATACCCAGCATTTGTGTATACAGCATAGTGAATTTTAATATTAAGTTTTTTACAGGTTTTTATTAAAATTTTATTTAGACTTTATGTTTTATATTGTTCTTGTCTCTGTGTGTCTTTGCAGTCATTACATAAGCAATTTCCTCCAGGTTCAGTAGTTTTCTGATTCTGATTCTGAAGGGTGTTCGATGTACTAAGATGATCCACTGCAGTTCTGGAGAACTCAGAAATTTCTACCGAAATTATTTTCTGTTAGTTACTTTTTTCTTCTACTTGGGTCATTACTTCATAGGTCAAACACAGAAAAAAAAGTACTGGATAAAGCGGTGCGACTGAAATCTGACATTAAAAGTGACATCCTGAATAAAAAATGTAGCTCTCGTAACTTAGAGAACATACTTACAGGTCTGTTAGGGAGACCGTAGTAGTCTGATGAGTGAGATTTTCCAGTTTAAGGAGTAGGTAAATTGCCTTCTGATTTATCTTGAATGTGAAGGAATGTTTGAAGAAGTACAGCATAAAATGACGAAAGCCCTTAGGGGATAATCTCTATAGTTGGTCTTGGTCCAATTTGTCCATTAACAAGACATTTTTTGCAAGAGTTATCTCCAATTGATTTAAAATGAACACCTCAACTTAATTAGCAGATAATATAGCAGGCTTTTACTTTGCATGCTGTGCCTAAAATCAACCATTTGATTGGTCAAGGGCATTTCCTCCAGCACACTGAACCAATATTTTTCTGCATAGCTGATTGGCTAAAGCCAGTAAATCTGAGGGAGAGTTTTAGTTGGCATGGCGTTCTGCTGACAAAAATGGGTAAAATGTTCCTGTATAACTGTCCTCAAATCACCATGAAAAAGGAGAGATGCATTTCTCGATTGATGTGTTTGCGTAATGCATGCTGGATATTGGGAACACTGATGGCAATAATGCTGAAAATAATATATTTAATAACACAATTTGTCAAACAGATCCAACACTGTGCTAAAGAACAGAGTAACACAATAGTTAACATTAAATGCTAGTGGGGGCAGCTGGCGGCCTAGTAGTTAGGGTGTTGCCCCTGCAATCAGAAAGTCGTAGGTTCAAATCCCAACACTGCTAGTGTCATCACTGAGGTACAAGCAAGATATGTTTATGTGGGTATTGAACAGTTACTTGGCTGGAGACCATGAAAGCAGTCTGGCATTCCTGAGAAGCATTTCTAGCAGTAATTCATTGTTATGCTGGTGTGAATCACATTTGTAAAACACCTTAACGTTTTGTTTTCAGTTCGTTGGCCAGCTTAATGAGGAGAAAGTTTGATTTCCATTTTTGTTCAGCATTGGGTTTTAGTGTTAGTTCAGTACTTTTTAGTCTCGTATCCAAATGTCATATTCAGTGGTGAGAATGGGCAAATATGGGATTTTTATATACATACAAGTCAATATAAAAATGCATTTTACTTCCAAGTTGAGCGCTATCATTTGATGATCAGTGTGGGTGGAATAAGGGGGAGGCAAAACACAGTTGGAGCTCCTGCCAAATGGTGATGACCGAAGTGACCTGTTCAGTGAATTAACAGTTAACTAACAAGACGTTGTCACACTGCATTAGGGATGTGGAAGAAAAGGTAAAGGGGCATTTGGCAGACACCCTTATCCAGACCGACTTACAATCATTAGTTACAGGGACAGCGCACTGAGGGTTAACCTGCAAGTGTTTTACCCCCTAGTCCACTACCACCCTACAATTCATCTTTTGGCGTTTAATTGCTCTTTGTTGACCAAAAGGATAGTTCTGCTTCATTTGCACTTGTGAAAATTGACACCTGCTTCGTTTGGGGTCTGCCCTCATTGATTAAATAAATCTTATTACGTCTTATTAATTTATCATTAGTGTAATAAATCATTCATACTAGAATTTCCTTTTCTAACTAAGGATGATAATATTCATGATTTGAGCTTTGATGGTTAATTAACAGATGTGGATTGAAATCGATTTTGGCACTACCCAGTATTAGGATAAAATCAAAATGACTTGATGAAAAAATAAAACACGTATTATAGCACAAATAAAGTTCTCAGACAAACATTAGTATATTTACGATGTACGGTTTAAGTAAAAGAGCGACTGAACACATATTGTGCTTGCAGTTACATGAGTGTTTGCACCTGTCTGCATGATAGAAAGAAAGACAGAGAGTGCGCTTCAGCACAAGCATGCGAACGAGAGCTTTCGTTCCTGTTACATGATGAACAGGGAAGGAAAAATAGCGTGAATTTGTAATGTAAAGATGGTGCTTGTGTGTTTTCCGTGTGATTGTTCTTTAGTTGATTGTGCTTCATGTAAGTCTGGATTGTATAGGAATTGAATCTGCATTACGTAAAGACACATGTATTAAAACATATATTAAGACTTTATTATCTTACGGCATGCGAAGAGAGAAAACTTAAATTATTAACGGATGACGCCAGTCCTGAAGGCCGTTACGGTTGAAGGCAGTCTTGAAGGCTATTGCGGTTGAAGCCAGTCTTGAAGGCCGTTAGGACGCAAGACGTGATTTGTGAACTTGTTTTACTGCACGTACCTACATGTACCATGCCTTTCCTTTATTAAAATGTTCCAACTCCATCTTGGGCTAGTAGAAGGTCGATGTCATGGTTCAGTGAAGGTGCATATCATCTGTAGCCATAATGAAGCCTTTTTGTCAGTTTGCTGATTTTCCACCTGCCATAACAGTGTCTTTATAAATACAAAGTTTAGTCATTCTCAGGAGTGCTAAGATGTTAGTAAAAGATAAAGATCTAACGCTGCACACATAAACTCGCATTTTGATTCTTCAAAAATGCTCACTTTAAGTTTATACAGTTTACAGTCAGTTTATAACATTATTTATTAATAATTATGACAAATAGACAAATAATATGCATAATCAGAGAAAAATATATTTTATGTAAAATATATACTTATAAGCAGTGTATCAATTAATGCTGCCTTGTCAAAAAATACTACCTTGATGCTTATTAAGTTTATACAGTCAGTTTATAACACTGATAATGATTATAACAGGAAAATAATAGGCTCTACGCTTGTTTTCCGGGGTTGGGGGACTCTGAGGGTACCTTGTTTTTCTATTACAAACTAGATCAAACGTGAATGCCCTGTAGTGGAAAATAGCTTTGGTTTTATATTTGATTTGATTACATTAATGTTTAAGTTAAGAGATTTACAGAAATATTTTAACTGTAACTGTGTTAAAGGGAACACCGCTCTTAAAAAGCTCCTTATTTGTTTAAAATGTTTGCAAACCAAATGGAATTGCACTTTTGTTCATTTAGCAGTACTTTTAAAATAAAGGTGTGCACTACACTACTTTTGAATTCATTATTGAATATAATCAATAATGCGTATAACAATGCAGTTAATCGTGATTAATCGCAGAAAATCATGTGATTATTCGTGATAAAAAAATTTTTAATCGTTGCCCAGCATGAATCTAAACTACACTTTAGCTAAGTATCCATGTATGGAATGCAGGAGGTGAGTTTCTTTGTGTTCTTCCAGACAAAAGATCATAGAGTGGTTGGGGATTGTGACCTGCTTTTATAACCTTTAGGACAGACTCTGTGCTCCCATGAGCAGACTCCAATCCCTCTTTTACATTTGATACAAAGGGGAGACAGGGACAGGCATGTGTGTTACTTACGTACCCAAACATTGTTCCAGACCATGTACCCATCTTCATGGAACTCATATTCCCTAATGCCAGTAGCCTCTTTCAGCAGAATGATGCATCCTGTCTTACTGCGAAAATTGTTCCGAAATAATTTGAGGAACGTGACAAAGACTTCAAGGTGTTGTCTTCCAAATTTCTCAGATCTCAGTCCAATCAAACGTGTGCTGGACAAACCTTTCCAATCCATGTAGAGCTCACCTCACAACTTACCGGACATAAAGGATCTGCTGGTAATGTCTTGGTGCCAGATACATACTATTAGACAGGTGGGTTTTAACGTTATTGCTAATCAGGTATATAGAAAACTAGAAAGCTCTATATGGACCCGGAAAAGTCATTTCTTGCATTCGTGCCATACCTTCATGCTTGAATATTAATCCATAAGACAATCCTAGAATTTAATAAGTATTACAGTTTGAAATGCTGTCGGTATCAGCTGGTAGGTCAGGGATTCTTGATTGCGTGGGTCCGACAGCACACCGTCACTGAACCTCCATTCTTTTTTCTTTTGGTCTGAATGGTCAGCACAGTAAAAATGACATTCACGATACAGGCTACTTGACTGCTTTAAGGTGCCTGGAATACAAAATTAGTCTCCACCATTTAAAAAAGTGCATGTAACTCCTCCTTAAGTGGGTGATGCAGCTATTGTTACTTTATATACCTCTTATGTGCTGGATCCAAGCACCAGAATGGCACCACAAACACCCTACGTCCAGTTGCATTCTGAAAAGTCCAGTAAATAAGAGTGGACCAGGCCTGAGGCAGTGGAGAAATACCACAGATAAACATCAGAGGAATGGGACGGCGTGTGGGGCGTCTCTCACACGGGAAGCTGTCATAAAGCGGTGCTGCCTCTCACATCTATTATGAATGAGCGCTTAATAATGCATTGGGAATTTTGTTAGGAAGGGAGAAAAGAGAGTAGGAAAAGAGAGGATCTATTAAATATGGAGATCCGGTAATAAGGCCTAGGTGTTGCGTTGCTGTGGAAACGGTGGGTTCAAGAAGGGATAAAATCTCTTTCATGTTTTCTGTCGAGTGCAGCCACCGGACAAGCTGTTTGACCGGTGTTAGTGCACAGAGGCGTGAATATGAAATGGCAGGGTGTGTGTAGGGGGTGAGGGCTGTTAACCCAGTCACGGTGTGTTCAGACAGAGGAACAGGATGGTCTGAGATTTAAAAAAAAGACTCCTCCAAAGGAGAGGGAGAGTGTGGCTGGCTGACCAGTATCTGTGTAGGACTGTGGAAATGTTTCAACTCTACTTATCAGACTAGAGCTGTTTCCTCTGCAATTCATTTGACTGACATTGCATTATTGCTTAAGCACACAGATGGCCCTTTTTATTTGCAAATACTAAAAGTTTCAACTGATATTGATCTATTAAGCTGTAGAAGGATCCGTGTTTATGTGAACCACTTTACTTACGATGCCCATCTACAAGTACTGTCATCAAACATTCTCTACTACTCTCCAAAAAGAAGTACATAGTCAACAATCTGGCTTTTTTCTGTTGTTCAGTAAAACTCTTACAGTGCAAATATGTGAAAATTGACTACTTATGAATAAAGACAGTGATTCTAGTATTATCCTAAAATGTTCTAGATATGATATAATCTCAACAAAAATACAAACAAATCTCTTTATATGTAAACCAGTGTTTCCCCTGTCATTAAAAAAGCCAACTGACCTAAAATATGGACCTTAGAATGTAACTGGCCTCCTAGCAATTAAATTTTACATTAACTGAATATTTTTCCCCATACATTTCTTAATGTTTCCAAATGTAAATATGCACTAAATTCAGATGCCAAGTTTGGCATGGAGCTAATCCTTGTGTGATATAGTGATGTGCAGCATAGGCCACCTGGCTGGGTGTCCGAGGTGTCTAGCTCTAGTCTCTTAGCGTAAAAGGGCCAGTAGACCTTAATTACAGAATTTCTTAAAAATGAAATACTACTACCATTACTACATCTGTTGTTTTGCCTTCTCTGTTCAGCGGTGCAAAAATAGTCTCAAGACCATTTTCACAGAAAGTAAGGGTGAATGGGGCACTGAAGCATAATATTGGGGCAGAAACTTGACAGATATATTTTGGAGACCTCAAAAAACCCAACACTTAAAAAAACCCCATTTATTATAACTATTAAATATAACTTGTATAACAACTATTAAAAAGTTTTCCAAACTTTATCTGCTGGTGTTCATCTTTAGCTGGCATAATAGCTGCTCTGGTAGCTTTTCAAAATGAATCTCATATTTGTCTGTAAATACACTAGAAAATAAAAATGTTGTGGGGCAGAATGTTGATTAGCATGTCAAACATCTAAGATTATTCATAGGAACATCAAGTCAACTGTTGCTCCACAGGATAAAGTGCACTCTGGGTGCATCTGTGATGGGCCATCTGCAATACACTATTATCTTTAGAGGGGCTACCGGCTGGAACTAATGGTATCCATTCCAAAGAAATAAGTTATGTTTCAGTCCAACAGTTTCCAGAGGGAGAGACATGCTGTTCTTACACATTTTATATGTGTAACACCCTTGATTGCCTGGTTTAAATGGTTTTCTCTCCGGTGCCGACCAGTCAGATGAATTTGACGGCCAAAGTATTTCAAATGATCGTGACATATCTAGTTGATAGCTATCAAAACCAGAGTGCTCAGACATATGCATTATTTTTTGTTATTCAAAGGTCAAAACAGCACCACTCTGCCATTAGGGTGTTCTTAAAAAGTCTGTTATTTTCAAAAATGACCATCACCCCTAACCCCCACACCTCCATCCTGCTAAGTGGAGATGCTTGTAAACCCCCTACTCTTATATACAGGTTCAGAAAAAACCCTTATAAAATCTTAAAGGTGGGTGGAAATTTAGAAAAAATTCCCACCCACCTTAGACATGTAAGAGACATGTATTTTTTTCTTCATTTTTCATGCAGGTTTCGAAATGCAGGAGAAAGCCAAGTGGCTTATGTTACTGCTAGGCAGCCTCTACCTGAGTAGAACATCACTGCATTTCTTTATTACTATGGTTAGCGGGATGGCCAATGGTTGCATAATGTTGCATAATTTGTGTAACGCATGCTGGGTAATGTAGTGAGAGAATGATGTACAAAAACATAAAAAGGAGAGTCCTGGATCAGACACTAGTAATCAACTTCCAGTTGACTCATTCCATTGTAAAAGATCCATCTTTGTAAACAGGGGAAATGTCAGTAAGACATGAGTGACAGTAAAACCCAATCATTGTCATTGTCCTTAAGTTAGTTGATGAAGCCCATTTAGAAATGTTCATGCTAAAAACTCTTTAGTGTTGTGTAAATGATTGTTTGAGATGAAATTCGTCTGGTAAGTGCTTTAAAGAGAATGCAACAACAGTCAGTTGTTGTTACCCTCACCTGTGTGTTACGTAAGTTACACACACACACATCACAATAATTAAGCAAAGTGGCTTCTTATAGTCACGCATGAACACACCACAGCACAGCACACAGTGTGAACAGCACAAAATTCTTTCTCTGTGTTTAACCCACTCACCAAGTGAAGCAGCGGGCAGCCAGGAACACAGCGCCCGGGGAGCAGTGTGTGGGGATGGTACCTTACTCAAGCGAACCTCAGTGGTGCCACTAGCAGTCCTGGGATTTGAACACATGACCATCTGATCGCAGGGGCAACTCCCGAACCACTAGGCCACCAGCTGCGCTAAAAGCTAGGCCTGTCCCGTGTGAGGATCGAACTCACGACCTTCAGGTTGTGAGACTGAGGTGCTACCAACTGCACTAAAGAGACAGACTTTAACTTTACTGAAATCCTCATTATAAAATCTCACAAAAAATGAACAAAATAGAAACATATGGCCGTTAAAAACTTGAAATGCCATCAAACATGAACATGAACAACAATACAGAAATTAGCATAATTATAACCAGACACAAATTTCATTCATATGCAATGTAAGTGTAAAGTGACCATTCTGTCATACGTGAACACACCACAGCACACAGTGTGAACACCATGAAATTCTTTCTCCTTCCGCTAGTGGTACCTCTGAGGTTCCTTGAGTAAGGTACCTTCCCAACACACTGCTGCCTGGGTGCTGTGTTACTGGCTACCCGCTGCTTCTCTTGGTGAATGGGTTTAATACAGAGAAAGAATTTCACAGTGTTCACACTGTGTGCTGTGGTGTGTTCATGTATGACAGAATGGTCACTTTACACTTTATCCACTATGCTGTCCAACATACTGCCCATCAATATCAGATCTGTACCAACTGTAGCTTTAAAAAGCTGCTAAAAGCTGCACTATATTCACCCACCTTGTCACACGCACCAGGGCACGTGGCGTCAATTGGCGTCGGAAGTGACGTCACGAAGGGTATAAGTATGTGAAGAACA